>PVLC010006015.1:0-71719 GCA_004027655.1 Graphiurus murinus
TTGGAGAAGAGTTGTTTCATCATACCAGATACAACAGCATGTTAGAAAATTCTTTTTCCAAAAGACTTTCTAGTGCATTATTTTATGTTTTTGTTACTGTACTCTTCAATAAGGAAAAATGATATTAGGATGAGGAAAGGGAAAAATAATTATTTTGATAAATTTATTATTATCATCATTATTATTAATCTATCCTGCAGATGGAACTCAGAGCCGTGCATATGTTAGGCAAGCACTCTAACACTGAGCTACATCCTCAGCCTGGGAATAAAGTTAGATTTGATGCAAGCTTTTTTCCCACCAAAAAAACGCACCACCAATTAATATGAGAAAATCATTATTTAAGGCCCATACATATAAACAAAAACGCCCTCAAGCACATAAATGTTGCACATAAAAATTTTACTAGGTAAAATCCTTTGTTCCATTGTGTATTAGTTTCCTATTGCTGCCATAACAAATCACCACAAACTTAACAGCTTAAAACAACATAATTTACAGTTCTGGGAGTCAGAAGTTCAAAATGGGTTTTATTGGGTGCAAATTAAAGTATTGGCTGGGCTGAGTCTCTTCAGAAGACTAGGAAAAAATTTATTTCCCTGTATCTTCTAGCTTCCAGAAGCTGCTCCCTTCCTTCCTTGACCCCTCCTCCACCTATAATCACAGCAGTGTAGTATCTTCCAGTCTTTCGGTAACTCTAACCTGCCTGAATCCCTTATGTAATGATCCCTGTGATTATACTTTGGATCCATGTTAGTAATCCAGGATGACTTTCTCATTTAAAAATCCTTAATGTCATTATACCTGCAAAGGTCTTTTTGCTCTTTAATGTAATTTGTCCAACAGTTCCAAGAATTAGAATGTGGCCAATGCTAGTGGTGGAAGTATCATTCTGTCTGCCCCATATCAAGACAGGGAAATGGGGAAAAAATAAACCAACATTTGAATAACAGTTATTCCTGCTCTAGCAACAGAAAGCAACAAAACATAAATATAGTAGTAATAACGATAATAGTTATCATGTATAGAGTGTTTAGTAGATTGCAAGTGTTTGAAAATGTCTTACCATCCTCATTACACCTCCACGAAGTCAAATTATCATATTCTTCCTACAGGTGAAAGACCTTAAGCTCAGTGATACTAAGATTGTCTCAAATCTAGTCATCACAATCTATGATTTAAGACTAAGGCAAAGCAGAATTTTAGTCTAATTCTGATTCCTAAACCAGGCTTCTTTCCATTGATACGGTATGTCTATGTGCAGTTTATAATTCTACACTGACTTTGAAGAAAGACCTTTATGTCTGGCATCTTCATTGCACAGAAGAATAACTTCTCAGAGGACATTACTTAGGCTCAGGAATGCTGCTTGTTCTTCATAGCTCCAGTCTTTTCTCTAGAACCCAGTACCATCATGTTAATGCTTTCTCTAACAATGCCCCTGTTTCTGGTGTGGGTGGAGAGGGGAGGGGGAGCCCCAAAGCATAAAGAAGATATAGTTTGTTCTTAGTGCATATGAAATGTAGTTTGCATGTTCAAAATACAGGATAGACTACTCTAAACTTAAAGAGGAGGTGTACTTCCAAGTATTCTTTGACGCAAAAGCTCTGAGTTTTAGATCTTAGAGCCTAAATTTAAGTCCTTCCTGTGTCACATTGTTGCAATTTTTTTTTGATTATGAACAAATTTCTGATTTTTTAAAGTGGAGGTAAACGGTAACAGTGAAGGTTAAATGAATAGTCTTGAATATTCACCTCTCCACTTAAATTATTTGCATGGCTTCTTTTTGTTTTAGGGATACAGCTATTTAGTGATCTTCTATGTGGTCCAGGAGATACCTGCACAAATTGACTCAGGGCTCCCTACTAATCTCTCCTCAAGCCTCACTGATCTCCTTCTGTTTTTCTACTTTCCCATACTCCTTGCCACCTCAGGTCCTTCATCCAAGCTATTTCTTCTGCCTGGTGCTATCTCCCTCTACCATGCACCCGATCAACTCTTACACATCCTTCAGATCTCAGCACATCACTTCTCTCTGTTTTCCAAAAGGCCATGCATTCTTCCCCCTCAAAGTCCTAGAACCCTACCCTCTTCCTCCTTTTGTTGATTAGCAATCACCTTTAGACATTCCACTCAAAAGCCACCCCCAAATGGAACCTTTCCCTGACTGTCACCCCTCCACCTCAATTAGGTCTTCTTATTCCACCTCTTCTAGCCCACTGTGCATCTATCTAGCACTTATTTAAATTCTACTAAATCATTATTTCCTTTGTTTTTCATGCATAGTTCCCCCATCAAAATGAGTGTTCCAGAGTGATGGAATGTCTAGCATAGTGCTTAGGCAAGGACTGGGATACTCATTTAATACACACTGAACAAATGTTGCATATGAAGTGCTTACCATCATTCTGACCAGCTCAAGTTTTTTCGGTTAATCACACCTTTTAGATAGTGGACCCTTCCATAAAGTAGCAAAATCAACTATAGTCCTCATATATTAGTCTTCCAATTACGCTATTTGAACAATATTTCTGAGACATCTGCTCTGGACAAGGTATCACACTAAAAATGGCAGGATGAAAAGTAAAAGAAAATTAGTCTCACTTCCAAAGAATTTATCAGGAATGAGAAGATAATAAGTAAAGAGATAGCTTTATTCTGAGACAAAATATATGAAGAATTATAACAAAGATCCCATCCCCCAAATTATGGAGAAATTAGATAAAAGAAATAAAATACCTGGCCTGGGGTTAAGAAAGACTTAATGGAAGACAGATTTTTGAGAATAGACAGACATTTCAGGGAGTAAAACAAGCATGCTATGAGCAGGGTATTTGGGGAAAAGAATAAGCAAGATAGAGAGGAATATATGACTTATAATACAGCATCAGTAAGCTGCCTCAAATTATCAGGTGGTTACTTTCCACAGAAGTGTTCAAAATTTGCTGGTGGGTTATTCCTTAGACTGAGTGAGTCTGCCATGTAGACAAATATTGACCAGATTTATTTCCATAGTATAATAAATATGTCTATATTCTGAGCATACATATGCAATATTTTGAGACAAATATATGCCGTAATATTTCTCTTTTAATTCATAGAACTCTGAATACTTCTGATGGTTTTGGAAGAAAGAAGAATCTAAAGAAAATACGTATCTTTTATCTACTTGGATAGCTTTGTGTTTTGTGGTAAAGATGGCTATACTTCTTTGATACTTTTATCACTGAATTCTGGGGATTCATATCCCTGCCCCTTGAATCTGGGAGGGCCCATTACTGATTTCATAATGGCAGAAGAAATTCATCAGTTAGGTTCTGGGCCCAGGTCTTGTGAAACTAGCAACTTCCACTTCTTGGTCCTTAGAATACTTGTTCTGGAGAAAGCTAGTCACTGTGTAAGAAGTCCAGATACTGAGACTGTCACATTGTGAGGAAGTTGAAGCTGGGCAGTTTGAAAAGCCACAAGGGACAGAAGACCAGGCATTCCAGATGTTCCAGCCATCGCAGGAGAGCTTCCAGACCTGGGAGGGGAAATAAGATGTCTTAGATACACAGAAGAACTAAAGTAGAATATAAATGTCCCCACCTGAGCCACCTCTTGCCCAGAGAGCCTCCCAGAAGAGACTCCAGCTAGCCTGATTTAAGAACAGTTGCCCCTGCAGTGTCCTGCTCAATTTTTGGACCCATGAGACCATGTCATAATAAAATGACAGTTGTTGTACGCTACTAAGCTTGGGGACAATTTGTATGTAGAAACAGACAATCAGAGGAGGCATTTTCACTAGCATTCATAATATGATAAAAAGATATCTTTTCTTTTAAATAAACACACTAGAACTTTCTTCCAAGTCATCACTTTGGAAGAATATTTACTTATTTAAAAATATTACCACTTTGCAAATACTTTTAAATTTTTCATCACAAAAGTACTTTATGCACCAAGAATAAGAGGAGTAGGAGGAGGAAAAGGAAAAATGAATGAACAAAAATTATGCTTACTATTTTATAATCATATATGAATTAGAGCATGATTAATGCAACTGTTACCATAATGCCTAGACTTCCTCTAGGTATCTGTTTCTTTTCTCTTCTTCTCCCCACATTTTCAAAACCAATTATCAAGGACTGAGGAGTTGTACCACTGAAAATATTAAAAAGTGGCAGGCATTCTCCAGGCAATTCAACAAGAAATGTTATAGAAACATTGGTTCATTTTCTTGATGTTTAGTGTCCTCAAGGTGTCTGTTGTAAAGGACACAAGACTCATGTAGAAGCACCTGGTCCTATGAGTTTTAAAAATCAATCCCATTATCAAGGGCAACTAAAACAGAACAGAACAGAATCATTCTGACAGCAAATTGGTTTGCTGCACTTGTTCCTTTTGCAATGTCAACAAGTCCAAATGTCTCCATGTAGTTAATTTATCTACATAGATTTGTTCTGAATCCTTCTACAAAGAAATTACTTAGTTTCAAATAGAAAAATTTAGTAGAAATATCCTCATCTATTACTTGCTCAATGGATAAGCTACTCACCTCTTTGAAACTTGTTTTTGTTTTTTATTTGCAAAAAGAGAAATGTAATATTCACTGGCTAAGGCCAGTTAGTAGAAATAATGAATATTTTCAAATCAAGTCCAAATCTGATATACAATGGGCTATGAATCACACACATTCTTGCATACTAACATTCAGCCATGTAAATATATTATTATTGGGAATTTACTTGGTTTTGTCCTTAAGAACTGTAACTACTTCATGAATAGTCATCTGCTTGGCTCATACAAGATGAGACACCATTGAAACATCAATGATCTAATTCTAAATGTAGGATGTATTTAAGTTAAAGAAGAATAAAATGTATTATTGTATAGTTTTTCCTCCCAAAAGGTTAAAGGCAACCTAGTTTACTTGTTGTCTTGTTTGATAGTGGAAATAAACAGGTATGATAAGGAAGTGGTGCCATGGTTGAATATGGCAATAAGTATTAGACAACAGGAACATGATACTATGATAAAGTGTAGTCACTACATGATGATAATAACATGGAAATGGGTAGTTTTCTTTACACACCAACATAATACTCACATCCTCTGAAAAAACAAAGCAAACCACTGTTAGATATTTCTGATGCCTATCAGGCATGATAAATCAAATCTCTGTCTTTTTCATATCTTTCTATCATACCATAACCTAGTTGGTATGAACTTGAACTGATACATACCATTTCCTCTGGAAGTTTAAGTACTTTAAATATTTTCACAAAAAGACATGTGTGGGTTCTTCTTTTATCATGGAATCCCTAGGCAATCACAGAAAATCTCAGATTTTAAAAAAGAAAAAAAGTAATGTTAAAGATTAGCACAAGGTGATTGCCAAGACTTAAGCTTTGAAAATGCCACCTACAGAACTTGGGAAGAGTCCCAATGTACATTCAACAGCTTCTGGGTCTTCTATTATGAGAATGGAGCTTGAAGTCTATATAACAGATGCTACTCATACTGGGATGCCAGCTGTAATTGATCACCAAGGGAACTGTCTGAATGATGGACCATCCTGTATTATTAATGTCATTCCGCTTCTCTGGCAAGAAACTCTGAAAACAGTGCAATCTCTTCCAGAATACAGATTTCAACAATAACACTGATCCTATTACACATAACTCCAGAAGGGTTTTTGCATAGGGTAATGGCAATGCAATCGAGATGTTTTTCTGTCTTGCATGATTGATAAAATGTATGCACACACCATGGCATTCTGCGAGCCAAATCTTTTTCCATATATCTCCCAGAAATTTGATAGCAGCTATAATTAGTCATCATATTCCAAACCAATGGAAAAGTAGAAGGAACAGTTCAAATAATGTTATGTCTGCATATGAAGGCATCATAATCCACCTCACTATCATGTACAGAGAGGGGGATGAGGGGAAGCTGGGTGGAA
Organism: Graphiurus murinus; assembly: GCA_004027655.1. Lineage (NCBI taxonomy): Eukaryota > Metazoa > Chordata > Mammalia > Rodentia > Gliridae > Graphiurus > Graphiurus murinus. Next base: position 5,945 of record PVLC010006015.1, read on the forward strand.
TACAGAAGGAAATACACCAAGTGCTGTGGGCACATATGTTTGTATCACATACAACCTTAGTATGATGTATTATTATAATGCACTAATAAACACATATAAAAAACTATAGTGGCAAAAGTAAAGAAAAAAATCCAGAAGATGGACTTCAACCATCATGACAATCATTGCAATTTAGAAATTAGAGAAAGAAATAAAAATAAGCTAATTCTTAGTCTTCATGAACCATTCTGACACTCCTCAGAGACTCGAATATGGACTGATATAATATTCAACACTTCCAGGGGTAATCTATATCACAGGTTCTTATGTTGCTACCCTCAATTACTTTTCAGGATTTTAACTACTTTGTTCTCCTTAAGTGAATATTTTTACTAATGTTATTGTGTATTTTATGCCTCTAGATTTTAAGCTCTGTAGCTAAGAAATAAAAGGCTGAATTTTGAAGAGAGTTTTGGCAATACTGAGCCTACTACCCGGCATGACATCCATTAACTGTTCTGAGTCCCAGCTGCAGACTTTGAAAAAGGCATGTCCTGTGATGAAGATCTGGTCATTCACCTCCAGGGTCACTTGTTTGTGCCACCTATCTAGCCCCTGGAAGCATGGGTCTGTGACTCACACCTGTGCAATTCTGTTGAAGCAAAGAAATAATTACCTTCCCTATTCTTTGGAAACCATTTTTTTTCTTATGAGTTCTGATGTAAGCTACAAAATTCCATAAGCAGAATGAATTAGCAAATTTTAAAAATAGTTAATGCACTACCAAAGAAACAAGTAAACAAAAGTATAATGTATCCATTTAACATGATTACATTCGCAAAACAAACCTAAATCCGGACTTAACTTTAGTGGCACTGATGGCAGTGTAATTTGGGATGTTCCTTTGGAAAGCAATTTGGCATTACAAGAAAACTCATTAGTTTATTCATTAATATAAAATTTAATGATTATTGTTATTTAACAATTGCAACATGCCAAACACTGTTCTAGGTGTAAGGAAAGCTTTCAACTCTCATTTAGAAGTCAGACAAGGAGAAATAGGTAAATCAAAAAAAAAAAAAAAAAAAAGGAAGTCTGTGTAAAATTCTCTGGGGAATTGAAAAAAGATATACAGAAAAGTCAAGACCTGGGCTGGATCGTGTATTCATGCATTAATTCATGCATGCATTATGTCATTCATAAAATATTTATTGAGTACCTTCTCTATGCCAGGATTTATGATAAGCACTGGAGATACAGCCTGTTAATATAACAGACAAAACTCCCTACTCTCATGAAGGTTATGTTTCAGTCAGAGAGAACAAGAAACAAGATAAATAAACAACATTATAGTAGGATGGTTGTACTTGTTAAGGAGAAAAAGTCAAGAGGGATGAGAAGTATAGGGAGGGCTTTGACAGGTAGTGTGGCCAGATTTGATAGAAAGTCTAAAGATAGTGAGAGACTGAGCCTCCAGGTACCTCTGTGCAAGATATTTCAGGGTGAGATGACTGTGAGTGGAAAGACTGAGAGAAGGGACTGTGCCTGTGAGGAGTGACATAAAGAGCAGTAGGAGGATATGAAGAGTGGGTGGCAATGAGAATACTGGCTATTTTGTTTGTAGCAAGTACTTGATTTTTTCTTTGAATGTGATGTCTAGTCACTGGAGGGTGGAAGGAGAGGGGTGACAGTGTCGTGTTTATATTTCTTTTGTGTGTGTATGGGGGGATGGCTACTGGGTATTGAATCGAGGGACATTCTGCCTCTGGGATACACCCCAGCACTTTTTATATTTTGTTTTGAAACAGGGTATCACTAGGTTGCTGAAAGTCTAGCTACATTGCTGAGGCTGTCCTCTAATCTGCAAGGGATCCTCCTGACTCAGCCTCCCAAGTACTGGGATTACAGGTGTGCACAACCATGCCTAGCTCTCTTGTTTATATCTCAACCAGTTCACTCTATTCTGCTTAAAAAAAAAAGAGGAATAAAAACAAGGAGACAGCCAGGAGGATCAATGCTCTAGGAGAGAGGTGGTGATGTTTTGAACAAGAGTCAGAGCTGTAGGGTTGATGAGAAACAGTCTATTGCAGACATATTTTGAAGGCAATGCTAATAGAAGTTGCCAGTGCATGGTATGTCAGGGTTCCTCGGGACCACCCCCAGGTTCTGTGATTTTCTGTGAGGACTCCCAGGACTCAGCAGATGGCTGTACTTGCAACTATAATTTATTACAGCAAAAGGATACAGAACAAAGTTAGAAAAACAGATGAGAAAGGGGGCTACACGAAATGGGAGCAAGCTTTCAAGACTCCTTTCCCTACACAGTCATACAGGATGTACTTAATGTTTAAGCAATGAATTGTGACAACACGTGAAATATTGTCTACCAGGAAACTCAGTGCCTAAGGTTTGTATTGAGGTCTGGTCATGTGAGTACCCCATGCCTAGTATGTACCAAAAGAAGTAGACTCCCTGAAAGAAGTAAATGTTCAGCATGGACACTGGACAGATGAGGCACTGTGAGTCACTGTGATCAGAGAGGAAATGGTGGGAACCCTCCAGAAATTTAAAATCCTAAAGTCGGCCAAGGGACAACTGTCTAAGCAGTCCTTCTATGAAAAGCCTTCTCTGGCCTGTCACAGTAATTCTTTTCTGCATGGATGGAGTATGAGGTATGAGCTAAAGAGCTATTCAGGAAGAAAAATAGGAGATATGGGGTATCTAAGCAGTAAGAAAACATGTGTGAAGGACTTGGCTTAGCTGTGTGCAAAAAACCTCACTAGAAATATGATGATGATTCCAATAGACATAGTCTCTCTCCTTGGGGAGCTTATTTGCAATTTCACAGGAAAGCCAGACACTAATCAAATGATCCTTATACCTGTCGATTCCTTACACAGGAGTGGTCAGCCCAGGTACAGCAAACAACATCATGAGCAAAGACTCTGAGGTGGTGAGTAACATGGCCTGAAATGCACCCCAAGAGAAGGCCAGGGCACCAAGAATACTCTAAGTGAACAGGATAATCATGAGAAGAGAGTGTTCACCACGTCCTGTGGCCTCCATTCTGACAACTAATGATTATTTATTGACAGCTCTGTCAAGGACTAGCCCTTCTTCATTTATTCTTTCAATCCATACATATTGAGCATTTACTAAGGACAACCATGTGCTAAGCAATAGAAACACAGTTCCCAATGCTATGGTGTCTGCAGTTAGGGGAAGAGAGTCAGTCATTTGGTCTGATGATTTTCTTTTGTTCCTTATAGATTTGCCCTTCCTCTTCATTTATACTACCTCTGACAAAATCTCTATCAAACCTGGATCACAAGATTCTCCTCAGTGATCTTCACTCCTAAGTCATATTTCAATCTCAACTCAAATTAGGGTTCTGAAAATCTGACTCAAAGTTTATTTCTAATGCTTAAAAAGCTTTAATATTTTCCTATTCTCAGATTATGCTCCAAGATCAGAAAGTAGCACTGAAGGCCTTTTCACCTTTACACACACACACACACACACACACACACACACACACACACATACACACACACACACACAAAGTGAGCTTACTCATTTCTATCATCATCCCATCCTATCATAGTCTTTCCATGAAGAAAATCCCTCTTGAGTCCTTTATTTATTTATCTAATTAATTATTTATTTATTGGTGCCGAGAATTGAATCCAGGGGAATTCTACCTCTGTGCTATACCCCCTATTTTATTTACTTTTAATTTTGAAACAGGGTCTCACTAAGTTGATCACTTTGCTAAGTGGCTGAGATTGACCTCTACCCTGCAATCCTTCTGACTCAGCCTCTCAAGTACAGGGATTACAGGCATGCACCATCATGTCCATCTTGAGTCCATTCTTAATTTTTCTTTTGTGGGACACTTCAGGTGCCATCTCCTACAAAAATCATTAACTGTCTGATTTATCTTACAATATCCTCTTTTCTCAAGTTCCTAATATCTTCAGAATGCAAGCAAATCTTTCCATGTGTTCTTCTCTTTATCTGGGGATAGAGATTTTGTGCTGTTTTAAAATTTTAATTTCAATGTCTAGAATCATGCTGGTCCACAGTGAGCCACTCAGTTACATTTATTTAGTTGATTCACTGACTTTTCAATCCAAACATGCACCTAGATCCTTTCCTTGAAAATACGTATTAATTATCTATTGCTGTATAGCAAAACACCCCAAAACTTACCAGCTTAAAATAAGAAATATTTGTTATTTCTCCCATCTTTTTTCATCCAGGGATTTGAGAGTGGCTCAGTTGGATGGTTCTGACTCATGGTCTCACGTGAAAATACAATGATGGTGTCAGCTGGATCACAGTCACAGGAAGGCTTGACAAAAGTTGCAGAATCTACTTCTGAGTTGGGTCATTCATGCAGCTGGCAAATTGAAGCTGACTGACAGCAGGAACCCTTCCTTCCTCCTTCCTTCCCTCATGAGATTTCCACGGCATTGCTTGAGTTCTTTTACTCATGGAATATGGCTTTCTTCAGAACAAATGATGCAAAGGAACACCAGGCAGAAGTCTGAAAGGGTTGTGACCTAACCGTGCGGAAGTCACACACAGTCACTTCCTCAGTATACTATTTGTTCTATGGGTCAACACTATTCAGTGTGGGGAAAGCCTACACAAGGGCCCAGATTCCAGGAAGCAAGAGTCAATGGGGACCATCTTGGAGTCTCCCTGTTACATTATCTGATTAAATTTGATTGCTTAGGGCTTACTTTCTATGCAAAAATACTTTACTTCAAGCAAATCAAACATAAAGTAAATAAAAGTACTAACAAAATGAATAATGATTTGAATTTTTACTTGCCATTTTTCTAAAGAATGTCCTTACATTGGAAGCTAACTTCAATCCATTAAGCCATTATTTCTACTTTGTCTGTGCTTTCACAGATTCTTCAATATATGAATTCCTCTCTTTCATCATTTCACTTCAATCCAGACTTTCATCCCAAAGCACCAGCTTTCATATGTGTAGGCAGAGTAAATATAAATAGCCTGTGAGTAGTGATAGAGTGGGAATCTCCTTCCCCACATCAGAATGTTACCTCAACTGCTTGCCAATGCCTACCATTTTGCAATTAAAAAACAAACCTTGTACTCACTTCAGCAGCACATATACTAAAAGTGGAATGATACAGAAAGATTAGCATGACCCCCGTGCAAGTATGACATGCGAATTAGTGAAGTATTCCATATTTTTATGTTGGCAAGGATGTGGGGAACTCTTCTAGTGGGACTGCAAACTAGTTCAGCCACTATGGAGATCAGTGTGAGATTCCTTAAAAACTGGGAATGGATCTACCAAATAATCCAGCTATATCACTCCTGGGTATCTTTCCAAAGAGGTTGAAACCAGAGAAGGACAGTAATACATGCATACTCATGTTCATAGCAGCACAGTACACAATAGCCAAATTATGGAACCAACCCAGGTGTCCATCAACAGATGAATGGATTAGAAAATTATGGGAAATACACACAATGGAATTCTACTCAGTAATAAAGAATAAAATAATGCCATTTGCAAGAAAATGGAAGGACCTGGAGAACATTATGTTAAGTGAGATTAGGATTTATGTTTTCTCTAATATGAGCAAGCTATGGAGTAACTGGGATGCCAGAGGGACTCCAGATAATGGAGGAGAAACCTCAGTGTAGTCAGGGAAATAATCTAAGGGAAGGGAAGGAGGAAGACTGAAGTCATTCATGAAAACACTAGCATCGATTATGTGTACATATATGAAAATACCAATGTCAACCTCAGTACTCTGTATTGGAAAGAGGGGAGATGAAGAAGTGTGGGGGGGATCATCAAGTGCTGTGTACATGTATATCATTGTCAAAATGATTTACATTATGATGTGAAACTATAATGCACCAATAAAAACACATAAAAAGCCCAAACCTTTATTTCCCTTTTGACATGTGATTTCTTATCTTCTATTAAAAAAACAGCAATATTCTTGGTAAAAAGGGACATATTAAAATTTTAACACCTCAGCTACCTAGTAAGGCACTCTGAAACTTAGTGAGACTCGGTTTCAAAATAAAGAATAAAAAATAGGAGTGGGGGTGTAGCTCAGAGGTAGAATGCCCCTGAGTTCAATCCCCAGTACCGCAAAAAAGAAAAAAATTTTAACATATCTTCTGAAATCAAGTTTTCAGAAGAGAGAACTAGTAAAAGAACATAGAGGAGAGGCAATTCCTCAATGAGTAATGTCAGGGTAGAAAAAGGGGAACTTCATAGAACAGAGGGTATACTTCCTCATGATTTTTCCAGAATCTACTCTTTTCTGAAACTTTGCAAAGGGTAGAAAATTAAAGGCCTCTGACCTCGTTCTTGTACCAACCAGGCTCACTATACTAAGCCACTTTTCCTTTGTGTGCTATATACCAAAGACCTTCAAAATGAGGAAAATATCTTTTTAAAAGAAAGAAAGAAAAAGTAATGATTGGTGAACATAAACCACAAAGATGACAATGAAGACCTGGGAATGCAGTTCTTGCAGAGTGGCTAGCTTGTTAAATCTTAAGTTAAGCCTTGTTTATTTTAATGATGACTTTGGTCTGTCAGCCTTTAGTCCTGTTATTTATTCATAACCTCTTAGGGATCTTAAATTCTTGATTTGAAAGTATAAAAATGAGAAGCAATTTGCACATGCCAGGTGTCTGGACAAATGCTCCCCTTTATCTGCATAAACCAGATGCTCAATGACTTGAACCAAGTTGAGCAGAGCACATGTTGTTCATTCACAAGCTGGCATCCTGCTCCTGGAGCACCCTGGGTTTTGCAAAGTTAATTCTGTAGATTTTATCGATTATAGGAAAACCATTGTCAAACAAAATGTCTTTTCTTGGTGATGTGCTGCTAACTGTAATGGTTGAACTGATCATAAGAATTTGATGGTCTCAGAGTTCTAAAATATGCCTCCAGGAAGATGGATTAAGAATATAAACACTAAACCAAGTTTACTCTTGCATCAAAAGAATACGTTTCCATTATTTGAACTGATTGCCATGGAAAAGAAAACTAATACTTGTTAACACACACATTTTGGACAAAGTGTCATGCTAAGACACTTGAATCACATTATTTTATTTAAAAACTGACGATCATAAAATATTCAATTTGATATGGTCATGAGATTCAACTTTTTCTGTAATTTCAATTACATGTTGCTTTTCTCATGTGTTTATTATCAGAAAGGCCATTCTGGCAGCAAAATTTGAAATAAAATTCAGTTCCTCCATGACTAAATGTGTCCGTAGTCTCATCTTGCAGTGTATTTGTGCTCTCATGCACAACGAAAGTGTGCCTACAGTAGATATACTTCTGCAGTACAAGGAATGCTGAGGGACTATGAACTGTCAAGGAGGCAAGCAAGCCTGGAAGCCTGGAAGCTGAGGTCAGCCATGGATGTGTGAGCAGTCCTATAGACACCAGTCATGCAGCTAATGTGAACATTGAGAATCAAGTCCACCATCAGGCATAGCTAGAGAAGGCAATTTTCTGAATCCAATAAGGAGTGTTCAAATGAGTACCAGGATGTCAAAACAAGTCAGAAGGCAAAAGAAAAACTTGGCAAGACTATCCAAACCAAATCTCAGCACAAAGAGGTCTGGATTCAAGCAGAAGGAGGAACTATGCTTAGCTAGGATTCAGAAACTCCTTGGGCTATAAGAGAAGGATCAAAGATAAACCAGGAGGAGAGAAAAGCAGAGAAAATCTGAAACACACAAATGGTATCATAAAACAGCCTACATCTCCTGTATACTATGAATGAACCTGTTCACAAGCAGACTGACAAATTATGTGCTGAAATGGATTACATGGGCTCCCCATCACCTTGAAGCCTTGACAAGGACCTTGAACATGATGCTTTGGGATATCTGTATCAGAGAAAAGAAACTTTCAAGAGGGGTATTTGTTAATAGTAAGCACCATTTACTAAAACAGAATTCTCCAGGAGATATACAGTGGCATGCTGTAAATGCATTCTAGGCATGCTAACATATTGATCCCCTACCTAGGAACATCTGGTAAACAGCTGCTTACATTTGTCTAATATTATAATTTTATGTTAGTGCTTGAACATATACTGCCACAGACCTTGCAAACTTTAATGTGCATACAAACCACCTGGGGTTCTTGGTTAAAATCCAGATTCTGATTCAATAGGTCTAGGTAGACCTGAGAATTAGCATTTCCAACAAACTCTCAAGTGATACTACTGTTGCTAGTTCTTTACGCTTTCAGTAGCAAGGCTAACTTTTTGTTTACTATCAATAACTGATACACATAAGAATTCAATATCAGACTACACACAACTGGAATCTGAGAAAATATAGATACTTGTGGAGTTTTTTATGGTTTATATGATTGGATAATTATCCATTTAAAATCCCAGCTATACCATAAATGAGTATCTCTCAAAAGGAATTGAAGTCAGAATATTGTAGTAATATATATGTGTTTATGTTAATAGCAGCACAATTTATAATAGCCAAACTATGGAACAAGCCTAGGCATCAATGGATGAATGGGTTATGAAACTGTGGTATATAAACACAATGGAATTTTATTCAGCCAAAAAGAAGAACAAAATTATGTCATTTTTAGAAAATGGATGAAACTAGAGAATATTATGCTAAATGAGATTAGCCAGTCTCAGAATGTGAAAGGTCATATGTTTTCTCTCATATGTGGGAGCGAGAGAGAAAATGGGAAACAAAAGAGACTTCAAATAAATAAAGATACCAGTAGAATAGTGGATGGGGATTTGGGGAAGAAGGTAGAGTAGGGAGGGAGGAGACTTGATGAAGGAATCAGTTCAAATAATCCTATGTACATTCATGAAGCTAGCAATACCAATTTCAATAATATTAACGGGTGGGGGAAGGAGAAGGGCGGGATCTGGAGGGAAATGCACTGGGTGCTATATAAATGCATGTTTCTACGACATTAAACCTAAATATGTGTATGGTTACAATGCACCAATAAAAGTCTATTACAAAGATTTATTCATATTGCAAATAATATTAGTTAGGGTTCCTCAGAAAAACAGTACCAATAGCATTATGTGTGTGAATGGAAATGTGTATTTGTTTGTGTGTGCATATATGAAAAGAGAGACAAAGACAAGGATGAAAGACAGTGAGATTTGTGTGTGTGTGTATGTGTGTGTGTGTGTGTGTATGTGTGTGGTACTGGGGAGTTGGGGAGTGAACCCAGAGAAATTCTACCTCTGAGATATACCCTCAGTTCTTTTTATTTTGAAACAGGATTTTGCCAAGTTGCTGAGAATCTCATTATGTTGCTGGCACTGTCCTTGAAACTGCGATCTTCCTGTCTCAGCCTCCCAAGTACTGGAATACAGGTCTATTCTACCATGCCTAACTAAGATATTTAGATTAATGTAAAAAAATGGTTCACACAATTATGGTGACTGAGAAGTCTCATGAACTGATATCTGTAAACTGAAGGACCAGGAGGTGGTGTAGCACCAAAAGTCTGACAACTAGGATCCCCAGAGGTCTAAGTCTGAGACTAAGACTAGAAGACTATTGTCTCCTGTCAAGCTGTCAGGCAGAGAGAGTGAATTCTCTCTTCTTTTGCCTTTAATTCTATTCAGAACCTCAGTGGGTTGAATTATCTCTATTCTCATTGGAAAGGGAAATTTGCTTTAGAGAGTGCACCAATTCAAATAGTAATCTCATCCAGAAACACGCTCATAGATATACCCAGAAACTATGTTTAATCAAATATCCAGACATCTCATGACCCAGTGAAGTTGACACATGAAACTGACCATCACACAAATTATTTTTGGTTTACTTTGGTCATGTCTGAAAGATGGCAACATTCTAAGCTTATGTAAGAAAGCAAGGGTTCTGAAACCAGATGATTCCCTCCATTGCAAGTTGTGTAATCTTGGAGAAATTTCTTAATTTTTTTGAGCCTCAGAAAGGAGATTAAATGCAACTAATCATAGTCTTAAAAGACATAGCACAAACATGAAATGTGAAGATGAGGTTAGTATTAAAGCATTTAGAACATTACATGGAGTATGATAAGTATTATTTCAATATCTATTAAAGTACTGAATAAATTTATAATACACAAATACTTAAAATTTGTACAAAATCTATAATTTGAATATTATGTATTATATTTGATCCTTAAAAACTCCTATAATGGATTTATCTCCATTTGATATATATTAAAATGAGAACGGCAGAGACTTGAAAGGAGAGCCTTGAAACCAAACCAACAGTATCTGAAGTCTTTGAGGCAAGGATAAGATAGAACTATACTAAACTTGAGATAGCCATACTCCAATGATGGAGTTTCAGTGATCTACATGGACTAGCATTTAAGGTGAAATAACTCAGGCTTTTATTAATTCATTGATGTCTGGCTTTCACTAATGTATTGCTGTTTGAACTACCTATCTTGAGAGATCCAGAAGGACATGTTACAATCCACTGACAGGAATAAGGTTTATCCTAAAATATATAGAGGCTGCTACTATTAATAATATTAAACTGAAACAAAATTTGAAGTAGAGATTGAAGACTATGGAGATAGGACTCAAAATGACAAAAGGAAAAAAAACTCTCTCCTTTTTCTATGGCTAAAAGTCAGCTGTGTTTGGACTCTTGATGTCGGAGAGGGTTGGAGTCAGTATTTAAAGTGTGCTGCCCCTGGCACATGGGGACAGTCTTTAGCAGGATAAGGAACCACCAAGAAAGGGACCAGAGGACCTGTTTAGCGGTTGTGAGTTATTCTTAGTGTTTTAACTTTATATCCATTATTCCTATCCACCACTAGTTATGTGTTTGTTAACATTAATACAAATGTATATCTTATTACTGTCATACATAGGGAGTTAAGAAGAAGATCTCATTTCCAGATTTGGGAAATAAGAGGAATATTGGAAGATGTAAAGGTGAACATAGAAGATGTGGCCACCATCACCTGTGAGACCTTGGAAGTACTGGTCCTTTCTGAGCATCAAAGGACAATGGATCTGAGCTGGTAAGATTTAGGGCACTGTGTTATCTGTGAGGGCACAGAGACAAGGTCAGATAAATATAAGAGGGCCACCTGTAGACTAGCTAAGGAATACATTTGTGTGGGACTAATCCTTCCAAAATACCACACACACACACACACTCCACTCTGCCAAGGGGTTAATGTTTCATCATAAACTAGGTGATGTATGCTTAAAGTCAGGAAGGGATAGAGAGTTCCCAACTCCAGCTCATTATCATTTCTAGTATATCACAAGACAATGGTACCATTAGGAAGATCTTACATTACACCATTGTCTTTATGAAAAATCTAATAAATTCACATCATTTTTCCAGGTATGACATCTGAACCTTCAGCATAGCTTGTAATTTTGCAGGCTACCAAATCATTGTTTTGTTTTGTTTTCATGCATGCTTGGTTTCAAATACAAGTCACTACTAAAATTGACTAAATTGCTCTTGATCACAAAATGAAGTTCTTTCTATTCAGTTAAATGACTACAGACCGGTTTGAACAAACACCCAGAGCACTGGTAAATGATTCTGGTGGAATTACAGGGATATTTCAAAAATTAGTCAGGAACACCTTCCAGTGTGACAGAAAGAGCACAGAATTAAGCCAAGTGATTTCATTTGAGCTTGATAACAATCACCTGTGGATCTTTGGAAGAACTTTGTTTCCTCTCTGAGCCTCTTAAACTTTTCATGTCTTAAGTGGGGATAGTAATTCCTGGTTCACTTGCCTTGGGTTGCCACCAGCCCATGGCATACCTTCATGAGAATTAGAAGATGTCCCTCCTGGAAAATCTAGCCCAATGTATCTAGCCCAATGTAGGCTCATAGCTTAGAAGTAGGTGTGTAGATAGAATCTGAGGCCTCAAATGTGACTTCAGCCAGATTCTCAATGACAGAAAACAAATTTCACATGAACATACACTGGCCATGACCTCTTTCACAGGATGATTGATTGTGAGGATGAAATGAAGGCACTTTGCAAAATGTGAAGTGCAATTCAAATCTATGGGAAGGTATATACATGGATATAATCAACTGTTGGCATGTAAGTGAAACATTTAGGAAAATTCCATGGCATGTGAATTTCTTTAAGAAGTTAGATTAAGTGACATAATTGTATGCGTACATACCAAATAAGTCAGTAACTGATTATTTACTTAGGTTTATAGTTCTCCTCCAGGGTGAATAGCCTGAAATCATTTTAAAGATTTATTCAGGGTCTTTTCTCTAGAGTCTTTTGAATCAGGAGATCTGAAATGGCTCTAACATTCTTATTTCACAAAGTTCCTTAGATATCTTTGATGTACACTCCTGTTTGAGCATCATAAACTTGTTAAAATTCCCTTTTTGTTATTTTTTTTTTAGATTTTTGCCTGAATTATCTAGAGATCCATCAAATGAAAAGGAAAGCATATGGCACAAAGAAAAATAGAAAAACTAAAGAAGATGCTATGTTCTCTTGATAAAAGTCAACTAGGATATTGCTCAATAGATTGATAGCTCATAAAATATTTATAGGATGCACACTCCAAAGCACATAACACATGGCACAAAGTATCTCTATAGTCCTGTGAACTGAGCTACTAACGCAAAACTCCTATTATGTATTCTATGTCGTAAGAGTCAGTGGATGCAATGGAAATTCCAGATGAGTATGTTGGTCTTCAGTTCTGATATGAAATGAGAACATCATGAAACATGTTAGAGTAAGGAAACAGTAATCATTTTGCTTTTATATAATTCAATATGTAAGCAATAATTTGGACCCAAGCATTTATAATGAAATATTGTAATTTAAATTCTTCTTGAAAGCACATTTTCCACTTAAAATTTAAGGCAGTTAATTATATTATTCTATCCCTTCTGTAGCTCTGTGTTCCTGGAGTTGGATGAAGAAATGGAACTTAACACTTCTTTTATTGTTTTTTGTTATTGTTGTTGTTTTGTTTGTGGTGCTGGGGATTAAACCCAGGGCCTTATCCAAGTGCTAGGCAAGCACTCTACTGCTGAGCTACATCCCAAATCCTAAGAGTATTATAAATACCATTGGTAGGGGAAGCAATATGATTTTGAGCAAAGTAAAAAGAACTCATTTCAATCTACAAATAAAAAACCAATTAATTTTTCCTAGGTTGATACATTAAAGTATTACATATTTGATATGTTCATTTTACCTTTACAAGTCTCTAGAATTGTGCCTAATTATCTCAGAAAAGTAAAAAATAGAAAATATGCTGGACAAATGTCCAGGTACTCTGGGTCATTTCTTGGCCAAACTCACAAAACAGTCAGTGTCCTATAGTTCAAGTTGTTGACATACTAATTAATGAAAAACCAGTTTCAAATTAGATGCCTAATTCATCCTAAAATATTTTGAAAAAAGTGTCACCTATACATAGGCAATTTGACCTAGAATAAGAAGTCTTTTATACAATTGATTTATAAAGTAACAATTGATGAATTTCAATAAGACTGAATTTCTGGTTGCCAATGACAATTCAGACAGCACACTACCACCCACTACAATAGCAACACTTAAATACTACACAGAGATAAACAATGGAACCCACACAGAAGTATTAAGCTAAGAAGTCAAAGCCTAGACACTGCAGGAATGTAGGGACCTTTAATAGAATGACATAGAAAGTGATCTCTGAGTAATGGGGAAATCTTTTTGAGATAGTGCTTTGTCTTAAAATATTTTTTTTCAGGATCTACAAATAATTTTTTTGAAACTGAACAAATAACACAACAGTATTCCTATGCTGGGGGACACCCTCCCCAAGCCATTTCTCACATTCTTGAAGCACAGAGCTACACAATAAGGATTAAAAACAAAAGTCATTCCTGTACAGAAGTCAACTCTGCCCCCCTGTCATCATCGACTATCTTAAAATCTTAAAGTCTTGTAAAGGATGCTTCACAAATGCCTATATGCTGCCATGTATTCATAGATATTATGTTGTCATCCCTATGTTAGTAGGCAATCACAGATGATAATTTTGTAGCATGCTTATATTATTTCTTGTTAGAGATATGAAAAATAAGTTAATCAAATGTTCTATTTTAAAATTTGAATTATGAAAACTATATCATATAATAAGGAACAGACATGCATAATATATAATACCCAAGTAAAGTAGAGGTATAAACTGAATTTTATTAAACATACAAAATTACTGTAATATGTGCCATTAGTTTTTTTTTTAAATGTGCTTTTATTGGTGCATTATCATCTCACATCATAACGTAAATCATGTTGACATTGACATACATGCTCATAGCACTTTTACCCCCCAGTCTCCCCATCTTCCCCCTTCCCATACAAAGTTCTGAGATTGACAATGGGATCTTCACATATGTACACACAGAACATTATGCTAAGTGAGATTAGCCAGTCACAGAGAGTGAAGGGACATATGTTTTCTTTAATATGCCCAAGCTAGGGAGTAACTGGGATACCAGAGGGACTCTAGATAACAGAGGAGAAACCAGGTCTAAAGGAAAGGGAAAGAGAAGACTGAGGTTCATTATTGCCATTAGTTTTTATATCAAAGAAAAATTCTGTTTGCTTCATCTATTTAAGGCAATGTTAATTTCAGGGATATTAGAATGTAAAATAATGTTCAATGCAATGAAATGTGGTATGTATGTGTGGGTATATTCATATGAAACTATTCTTATAGTTTGGGTTCGTTCATTCATTGATTTACTCAAGGAATGTTTTCAGTACTTCCCATGTGCCAGCTACCTGGGCAAAGTACCAGTTTTATATTATCAGGCAATAACTATTATTGCTTTTATGAATCCTAAGAGAAGAAACTTATTGAGTGGACCCATTAACAACTGTGAACAAGATCCCGGGGTTCAGAATGAACATACTTTGAAAGTAACTCAATAAAATATCATTCTGGTAGGTGTGTTATGATACTCTTTCATACAATTAAAAAAACAATATATTTTTAAGGTTACAAATGTTAGCATCAAAGCCTAATGATCATAGTTATTTACCATTTATCTCCAAATTACAAACTTATTGGAAAACAAATGTTTATTTATAAAGTTTTACTATAAGACAATATGATTAATTTTATATAGGATCCATGCCAGATAATAAGTGCTGTGTAATTCACAGCAACTGAATTTCTAGACTTTACTTTCATGTCAGACCACAATGGCCCTGCCTGTCACAAGAAGGTCCTCTCCTTCACTCTTTCTCCCTGTATTCTCCTCACAGCCTCTTCCTCGTGGTGATGCTGAGAACAAAAATGACTCTGGATGACTCATGAAGGTCTAGCTGAAGCTTTAGGAATCCAAACTGTTGTCAACCAGAAAAGCAGCAGTGCTTCCAGTTCAGAGTCCAGGAAAATCTAACAGTGCCAGTCAAAGCAGATGCAGCAGAAGCCCAAAGGAGCAGCCATTCCCAAGTTCAAGATGTTCCTAGTTGAATGTTAATATTTTCAACACAAGATAATGCAAATTAAACTGGGCCATGAGTCTGATTTTATACTCAGCCTCATTCCAGATTTAAACACTCTTTGCCCCAATGCAGAAAGGAGAAGTGAGTAAAATTCTTCCCTGTCCTTGTAAAAGGAGCATGTGTCCTTTCACTAACAGCCAGAAACATGGAGTCAGAGAACTGAGCAGCTGAGATGAGTCCTAACAATAGTGCAGACAAAAAGGGTTCTAACTTTCCTGAACTCCAGTGTCTGTACCTGCAAGTATAAGACTCTGTATTTATATAGATTTAAGTTATGACCATTAACAAAAATCAAGATGTTAACTCTTTATCCTCATTGGAAAAAGTTTTAAAATATAGTAAAATGTTACTGGTGTCATGTAGATACATGGGTGTTCACCTTGCTGTGTGCTTAAAAATTTTCATAACAAAATATTGGGAAAGAGGAAATATGCCTGGAAAAAAAAGTGATCCTCTGGGTGGCACAAGATCTCCTCCTCAGAGACTCTTTAGTATCAAGACTGTGAAAGATCTGAGGTTTTACCCTTCTTGCAAGCCAACAAATTAGTCTGACACAGTTGTATGGCTGCTGTAAGAAGATATATGATTCTTGACTCAGAGACAAAGGACTTGATTACTTACAACTATAGCAGTAGCCAGAATATCAGGATGTACATCAGTTCCCCAAGCCCAAATTCCCACAGGGTGACATAACTGAGGGCCAGAAGATGCTTTTACATGCTGTGGGTTGCATTACAGAAGAGGAAGCCCAGGGTCAGGAAACCTGAACCTCTCTCTAACAGGCAGTAAGCCTGCTTGAAGTTTGCCCCAGAGGAAGACATTATACTCATGGTAACAGACAGTAAACAAAACTATGCCTTGTCCTAGAGGGAGACACTAGTTCTGTCTTCCAGGCTGTTTGATAAACAACAACTTGAAAGGAGTCTAGAAAGAAGGAAGCCAGTGCCTCTGCTTGGGAGACATGTAAAAATGAATTGTCTTCAAACACTTAATACATAAAAACCTATCATTTAATTGATATTGATATAGGATAGAAGAAATAGGATATGTAGAAAGCAGACCAACAGGGAATGGAAAAGAAATTGGAAGTTTAAGAAGCTCCATGTACACCCTCACCTTACTCTCCAATTTTGTGTTCTCAAAACACAAAAAGCCCTTGAATTTGAAAGTACTGAGTCCAGATGATTAATATCTACATGTATGGCTAGTTTACACAGTGCATTTTGTTTAGAAGAAGTAAAGCCAATGGAAAATATTGCTAGAGGCTTATGATATGGGTCCAAACATTATCTACTGACCAGATGATTCAACCTAGGGATCCCAAAGAACCAGACCACCGTGGCCCACTGCTCTCTGGCTGAGAGGACTGAAGAGTGTACCAGTCTGGTGTCAACCCCACTCGCTTCATGTGTTCACTATTTACAAAGCTTTCTTTAAGTAGAAGAGCCTGAGATCGCAAAAAAACACCTTACTCTCAAGCACTCACACTCCTTCTCCTTTGGGTGTATATTGTTTGCTTTCCTGAATAAACCTTTGTACCTCTCTGGCATGTAGTTCTAAAGATCCATTCAGTAGCATAAGTCAAGAACCTCCCAGGGCTAAGTTGATGTCCCTTTCTCCCTTCTGGGGGACCTCATCGGGCTTCTATCACCAGAATTTCTTTAATTCAAGAAATAGACCCTTGCTAGATTTTAAAATGGATCCCTGCTACATTTATTTTTATTTTATTTTATACTTTTTTGGTGCATTATAGTCTCACATCATAAGGTAGTTAACAGTGATAGTGACATACATGCACACAGCACTTGGTTGAGGCTTAGGTAGCAATTGCCTTGTTTTAAAACTAACATCTTTTTTTCTTGTTCTTCTCTTCTGTTAACAGTAACATGTTTTTATCAGTTTACTGACAACAGGAATGAAGAGCTACGCAGGAAACTTGTCTCAAAGCCATAATTCACTGACTTTTCCATTTGCTAACAAATCAATAAAGTTAATTTTTTCCTTCTCAAATGTTTTTCTTGATTATTTGATTTGGTAAATTTCGGCAAACAACTAATTATTGGCTACAATATGATAGCTTCCATTTAAGTATCAAAAATACAGACATTGTGCTAAGTGTTCAACATTGATTACAACCTTCGATTGGCATAAAAACATCCTAGAAGGTGGCTTAATTTCCTCTTATTCTACAAAGAAATTGAAGCTGTCAGTTGGGTAGACTTTATATAACTAGAAGCCTTAATATTACTAAATGATATAACTGGAATTTGAACACAGACTCTATGCTTTTAATCACCATATTTCACTGCTACTTTTCAATGATATGTTAATGTCTTTATCCCTATATATACCTCATTACTTTACAATGAACTGTTTCTGGGTTTGTCTTCCCTGCTAGACTACATTCATCAAGGTTGGTGACATTTATTCTTATTTTGTACTCTTATTTTCAAAGCCTAACAGTATCTGTTAATACATACTAGATATTCAAATAATGTTATTTGGAATAAATTTTTAAAATATTAGCCTTAAGTTAATTTCTCCCAGGATAAGAAGATGTTACCTCTTGTGCCATTTTTTGATGCTCTATGAACAAAATCTATTTTGAGGTGAATATTCATGATATGATACAAAATAATCAAAATATTTTATCCTTTTTTTAGATAAATTCAAGTGGGGATTTTATGATGTATTTAAAATGGACTTCCCTGCCAATACTTTTTGTCTGTCTTATTCTGGAAGCATCTCAAGGTAAATTTCAAAATAATAATAAGTTTTTATTAAAGTTTTAACTTTCAGTCAAAACAGAGTAGAGGGATATTGGTGCTAGAAGGAATCGCAGAGATTATTTAATTTACTACTAAAAATGAAACAAACAGAAGAACTATTTCTCCAAAGAAAGCTCTTTAAGGATGCCCAATATATAAAGGACATAAAAGATGCCAATTAAGATAGCAGTAGAAACATGGAACCCTACTCAAATATTTAACTTGCTCTCCACTCTTCTTAGTTGCCTTAGTCCTAGGGAGCTCTTAATTTTCCAAGGAACACAATTTGAGCTTCACAGTCCTGGTGCATTCTTTTTGTCTTTGAGTCAAGATATATAAGGACTACAGAAGTTCATCAAAATTCTCTACTTAGTGTTTTGCCTTCTCTAAAATCTAGATTTTACCACTCAGTTCAATGTTCATTCCACTTCCCTTAATTATTATGAAAACATGATATTATGGTGGGCCCAGCTTTACTCAAATTAAATTATTGTAAAGTCAATTAAAGCTGTAATTGCAAATGCTGACATGATAGCACCATGCTAAAAGTAGACTCATGCTAACTCAGCCTTTAGAGGCAATGTGTCAAGAGGCCTATATCTATTCTTTCTCCCTTGATATGAATGCCGCAATGTCTAAAAATCAGCACCCCTCAGAGATGGGTATTTCCTTTTTTAATGCAGGAAGTGGGCTGTTCCACCTTTTTCTCCCCAAAGGTAACTGGAAATTCTGTGGTTTCATAGAAAAATGATGAGATTTGCTTTGATAATACTTAGGATGTTAACTCTTGGAAGGGAAATTCCTAACTAATATACAACTTCAAAGTTAAGAAATCCACCAAATGTAAACATGAAAGCAGTGTCTGCCAGCACCTCCTCCAACTTCTTTTCTCTGAAGGGCTCTCATGTAAGCCTAGAAGAGTATTAATTTCTCTGATCTAAAAGGAGTAAAAACCTTGGTCTATCATCAGTCCCAGAAGTTATGTGCAAATGGTTTATTTTTATTCAAATTTCCATTCCACCAACTGCCTCCTTTCCTCCCAAAACCAAGACAAAGTTCTAAAAGATCTAAAAGCATCATTTAGGACAAAGAAAAAGTTGAGAGATGCTTTACATAGGTTGATGAACATATGTCAACAACACGAGACACCCATGATGGACTGACTTCATGTCACACCCCCATAATAATATGGACAGATTCAAAGCCCAACTTCAATAGATGGAATTTTCCCCCTCAAGAAAGCATATCAGGATGCAATAAATGAAAAAAAGTAATAGTGGGGAAATCTCTAATAATCCCTAGCTTATTTTTATCTACTAATTTATGTTTTTAGAAACAATTCACAAATGACAGTGCCCCATGGTTATTAGTTGAATTGTTTATGACCATTACCTCACAACTGACTATGACATCCTGAAGTTTTGTTGAAAACTATTGTTCTGAGGATTAATTTCTAAATACTTCATTGTTACAGAGCCTGAAAGTTAAGCAGTGACCCAGCACACTAAAAAGAAAACATAAATGTGTATCAAATGATACATGCATATAAAAGCAATGGATTGAGTACTCCGTGCTACTAATCCACTGTGTACATTATTTATTTAATATGAAATTTCCTCAGATAAATAGGAAGTAATATCACTGTACCATGAGAGTGAAGAAGAATAAATGCCATTTCAACCAAGCCTAGAATAGCACCCACAACCTACAATAAATACACATTTCTTTGAATTCAGTAGTTGAATAGGTCTCATTATTATGCTATCACAATGGCATAATAAGTCACTTGGTCTTAATTTATGTTCATAGAATTGTTCCCCTTCAGGGACTTTGGTCCTATCGATCTATTAACTTAATTGATAAACTTCAGGAAGCTTCAATTAGGTGCCAGATATTATAGGCATTGGAATGTTATGGTGAACAAATCTAATACCAAACCATCCTTCCAGAGCTTGATGAGGAAGAAAGACAAAGACAAAACAAAAACAAAACACACAAACAAACAAAAAACAAATAACAGGTCGCTAAACCCATCCTGAGGCATGCTATGAAAGGAGAACTGAAGATTCCCAAGGGAACAGAGGAAGGGTACTTGACTTAGACGTGGTTGGACAGAGAAAGTAATGTCTAAATTGAGACCAGAAAAACCTGATAATCCGGCTTTGTACATATTTCTCCAAATGCCAGATTGTCTTCTCTTCACACTTCATTTAGACAGTTCTTAGCATTGTGCAGGTTTCAGTTTAAATGTCAAGTTCTCAGGGACATTTTCCTTCTCATCTATTTCACCTTCTAAACACTAATGACACTTCTCATGATTACCTAATGCCTCTGTGATCAGTCAGAAGGTCCATGATGGTAAGGAGTATGTCTATTCTGTTGCAATTGATTTAGATTTGAGGTTAGTCATATCTGACTAACAGATAAGAAGAACAGATAAGATAAGAAAATAGAAGCAAAATGGTACAAGACTGAGAATACTGGCAAGGAATGAGTTAACTGATGTACTATGAGTCTGGCTACTAATACATATTCTACCACTAGCACATTTACCACTTTTTAGAAGCCAGACAATATTCTGGTAAAAAGAGGAGGGACCTTACAAATAGAATAAAAATGAGGGACTAAAAAGCTCTATGTATCAATGGTATTGGAGAATATATGGAGTTAAGGTCACTGAAGAGAAACTTGGGGGTGGCGGACAGCTGAGAAGTGCTGAATTTAAAGGTGAGAGATAAAGTAGTTTGGAGTTATAGCACAGCATGAAGAAAGTCATAGGGTAACATGACACTACAGAGAGGAGGTAAAGTTAGTAATGTCTAAAAAATCTGAAAAATTTGATATTGAGTTATTCATGAAAATGCAAATTTATGGGAAAAAAGCTGCAAATTAGAGCAAAAAGTAAATGTCAAATGACAGCATAATACAATGGCTTCAGCTTCAAACGATCAGGAATTTTGCACAGAAACAAAGGAAATAGCATGAAAGTAATGCTGAGGGGTACAAAGAGCATAACAAACCTACTCAAGTTGCTTGGATCAGGGTCCTCAAAAGAATGTGTCTATGCCCTCATCCTAACAACAAGTGATGTTTTCTTATTTTTAAAAAGGGTCATTGCAGATTCAATTAATTTAGGGATTCTGAGATAAGGAGATCATCCTGGGTTATGTAAAACCCGTAAGAAAAAAGAGAAATAATCTGGCAGTAAAATAGGCAAAACACATGCACTAAAGAGAAAACAGGGAATGACAATATTTATATCAAAAAGTGCTTAACTCAATATAAACTGCATAAATTAATAAAACAAGGATACTTAGTGTTATACCCATTGTATTTACAGGATGTAAATAGTTGATAATTTTGAATGTTAACAAAATGTAGGTCATAAGAAATTGTATAACCCGTGTAAGTTGATGGGAGTATAAATTGGTTAACCACTAGGAAAGCAATTTGGTTTTAAGTGAGTTAAACATTAAAAATGCTATGTCCCAGAAATTCTACTTCCATAGAAACTCTTCTGTATGTGTCCCAGAAGATAACCCAAGAATGTTTGTAATGGTACACCTATTGCTGGAAGGCAGTGTTTCCAGCTCAGACAGAGCCAGTAAGTGGAGATACAGGAGAAGGGTTTCATTGTTTCACCCACAGTCTGATATTAAATCATGGATTCTTACTGATAGAAAAGTCATAAAGTATTAATTCTTTAGTCTTCTGTGTGTCCCATGTATTTGACAGAGAAAATTAGAAAATAAAAACAGCTATTTTTGTCATATTTCTCACTCCATTAGTTGCAAGATTTACCATTGTAATACATATCATAATCAGTATAAACAATAACAAACAACAAAAGCCACTGAAATTAAACTATGTGAGATGCATTCTAATTTTAGGGATGTAAAAATGGGAATTGATGCAATTTAGTACAGGAAATACAAGTATAACCTTCCATTTTTCTGAATTTTAATCTATCAGACACTTATCATCCATTGTCTCAGCTCACAGAAGGATATCTATACCCTACAATATCTCTAGAAGAACTGATTCTGCCGGTTTTTAAGTTCTTTTTTTCAGATTGCAATAACTGTAACTAAATCATAGACTGATCAAAATTCCTCAATTGAGTAAAAATTTAATAAATCCTTCATTATCATTATTATTATTTCAATGCAAGAGACCCATCAGGTAATCAAAAGCATGATTTGGGACTCTGTTATTAACTACCAAAGAATAGTTAGAATTCTTGGGCTCTTCTAATATATTATACTTTATATCTCTAATAATACAATGAGCAAGTTCTCATTTCAAATATTCATAAATCTTAATGCACCAATTGTAAGTATAATAAAGAAGGCTTTCATCAGTCAAGTAGTATCTTGGATCTCTATGGGCTTCTTTAATCAGTCATAGTGATCTCTTATGTTTATGACTATGTCAGTCATTGTCTCATGTTGTTATTCCAGATTCTAAATTTTATCATATTCACATTCATTCAGTTTATTAACAGAATTTCTGTTTGCCTAAACAAAAGAAGTCTCTGTGGGTTGGTAATAATTTAGTTCAGTATCTTATACACATTAAATAAATGCATTAATTTGATAGTTTTTCATTAAATTGCCCAAATCTCAGATGTTTGGGGTTCGTAAAGGAAAAAGTAATCCTCTCGACTAAACATATTTTGGTTTAAACTTTACTGAGAGGAAATTAGTACGTGACTCACTTCAAAGATAGAGATTACAATAGGGTGGCCTTTAAGTGAATAGAGCCTTTTCTTCATATAATAGTTTAAGAGGTCAAAGCTATTAACATTTTTTTTTTCTGTAACTTAAGCTGGGCACACTTGGAAGGGCATCTCAAACTTGTCACATTGTTCAAGCAGACACTGGAAACACAAATGCACCCATTCTGAAAACCCATTCTGATAGGTGATCTTTTACAAGCCCAAACTATCGAGAGTTAGAAAAGACATACCAAATGCTTTCCATTCCCTTTCTTTCATTTCCCTGTTCTTTGACACATCCAAAGTATGTATAAGACACAGAGACACGCATACCATTTTTAAAAAAATGTTAAATCACTTTCACATTTCTAAATATTCATCCAGTGTAGACATTATGATTTTTCTTCAGTAAAATACAATCCGTTCACACTGAGGACCAGCAAAGAGCAATAAATACATGAAGTGCTAGGAGGTCAAATTTCAATAGACCAGGACAAGTATGTCAATGCAGAATTAATTTGACTGGGCAGCTTTGATCTTTTTTTCAAAGTCAGATTGACATTGGGCCAAATTCTCATGAGAGAAATTTATTATAATTTGTTAATGTGCCATCAAATAGACTGCACAAACTGAAATATGGAATGAATTGGAAATATGCTTTGCTGGGTCATCTAGCCTTTGTTACTTTATTTTAATTATATATTCTTCATTTAATTTTAGAACAAAGGCATATTTTAATGCACATGATTGCTGAATAGTTCTCAAGTTAAATTCAAATTGGATATATGTGTAACAGTTTTTTGACCAATGACACATTACTTTTCTTTAGCAGTCTTCCTAAATTGCTTTTATAGCCCTTTAATTGCATCTTTTCTTGTTCTTTTCATTTGTATTCAGAACTGAATAGGGATAAATTGTATAGAAATTTTTGACTTGATTAATAATTATAGATAATAAATCTACTTGAAATACTTATAGTTCTGCATTAAATCTATTTAAAATGACTGTGTACAGTTCTAATGAATGTCAGTAATCTAAGTGAAGAACTCAACATTAATGCCACAGATGTTTTATGATCAATGGTTAAATTTATTCTTACCATTTTAACATACACAAAGTAGAGTATTACCTATCTTATTACATAAATTGCCAATGACAGAATATTCTTGTGAGAGTATACAAATACTAACCATAACTGAATAAACATAATGGATTATATATAAAACACATGTCCTATATATGTATATACATAGTTTTTTTCTTCAAAGTATTTCTCTACGTGAGCAATTTAAATTTGAAGCACCCATATTTAAAGATGGCTTAACAAGGTAAATGAAGCCAAGTTGTCAAAAGCAAGTGTGAAGAGCTGATTCCCAAGAAGGTTTCAGGCCCTTGTATATGTTAGTACCATGAACACGTACTATGCTACTAGCTATTTCATAGGAATTTTACCAGGCCCTGGCAAAAATGACTCCATCTTGGCCATTTTATTTGTCTTAAAGTATACAAACGTAGTCTCTCACTCATTCATACTTGGTAAGCTATTGCTTATTAAAGGGCTTTATCCTTCTCGTTAACATTTTTGCTTTTTGGTACTGGGTACTGGAGGTTGAACCCAACAGCATTCTACCTCCAAGCTATACTCCCAAGCCCAGTTTTTTTTTTTTTTTGAAACAGGGTCTTGCCAAGTTGCTAAGGGGTATTGCTCAGTTGCTGGTACTGGCAACTGTGATTCCTCCTGTCTCAGTTTCCCAAGTACTTTATCTTTCTAACTTTGAGTCAATAGAAAAACAAAATAAATAGGTAAAAAGTAAGAGAAGTAAAATTCTAAAATTAGTTTTTAAAATAGTGTGGAAGTACTTTTATTTAATCTTCATGTTTTCTTTCATGTAGTGGTCTCTATTCCTATGGAAAAGGTACCTGGCAAATAAACAGAGAAACAATACAGAGAAAGAGCGAGTCCTCCATGGTTCCAGAGTTAGCAGGAAGGAAGGTAATAGTGTACCAGTTTCCTGTCTAAAAGAAACCAGCACACACTCAATCCTCCCAGAACATTCTAATCATTCTCTCCTTAGCAATGGTATCTCAGTTGTTACTAAGACAAGAGGAGGGATACTAAAAAGAAAGCCAGAAAAAGGTCATCTTATTACTCTCTGATTGAAAAATTATGTCACCAAGTCATTAATGATAAATTTCAGCATCACCAAATTTGATTGCTTCTGCAATAACGAAGCACTTTATTTTATATATGGATGTTAGGTTTGAGCTAGAAGGCATAGTATGAAGTAGATTCTTTTAAAGTTTAAAGAATCTGCATAAGAGCATAATAAAAGTGCATAAAAAACCCTCAATGCATATAATGAGTATTTTTTTATTTACTTAGAATAAGGACAAATTACACCAGCCATGTGTCAGATATGTCTACTCTGCAAACCATCACCTTGCCCAAAGGAGAGTATTTGGTCAACTATAGTAAATAGTGTTAATGACCCCAGTGACCCACATTTGACTGCCAGCCAAAAGTGACTACACGTCCCTCCTAAGCCATTCTTATCCAACCTTTAATTATGGTAATAATGCTATTTATTACATGTCACCACCAAATGGCCTTGGGGCTTGGGCATGCTTAAGAACAACCCTAAAAAAAGGACAATGGACAGTAGAAATGTCATTCAGTAAAATAAAATTTCAAGCAGGTTTTGTGACAAAAGTGCAATAGAGAGAGTGGGTTAGTTGAAAAAATTTGTATGAGTTGATGTTTTTAATAGATGATCTGTCCAGTGTGAAGGACTGAGCAGTCACACAGTTTAAGCTTTGTAAAAGCCTTCATAGCAAAGACTATAAGCAAAATGACAGAAATTTTCAAAACATTTGGAAGTACTTATTTATTTGGCTTGGGATCATGCTAGCTAATGTTTGAAAATTAAAAAAGAAGAGAGGAGCTAACATCAGTGAGTGTTGTAAACTTCAAGTCCTGGAGCACATAAAAAGAATGGGCACAGTGTGGTAATGTTGATAATAATAATAACAGTGGTCACATCTAACATTTATTGAGTCTAACTATATGCCAGACACTTTACGTGCCTGGCATATATTATCCCAATTAATTTTTATAACAATATATTGAGATACATACTATTATCATCCCTGTGTTATGGGTAAAAATAGCAAGACCTAAAATTTTATGTAGCATGCCCATAATTAGTTAGTTTCCACCAAAGCCTAGACTCAAAAGCAGATTTGAGTTTCTCTGATAAATATCACACATACAAACGGTGGCACAAAAGATACCAGTAATTGTGTTCTCTTCCTTGTAGTCTCAAAAAACTCCATGATCCTACTTCATGTAGAATAAAGTAATTTCCCTCTATCAATCAAGAGCAAGTACTAAGTCCCAAAGAATCTGATCACTGTTTTAGTAAGGAGAAAATTACAATGCGAATAAAAGACATGGTTTTGCTGCTCCTCAAGCACTTCCTGTACAGTTAGAGAAAAGACTGAGGACCAGCATAAACCAGTACACATAATTACAAGTGAAATAAGAATGGAAATATGATGATACACATACCAAAATATTAGGAAAAGTAAAGAAGGTACCAGAATCATCAGTGTGACTAACATCAAAGAGGGTGATGAGACTTTTCTGGAATAGTCTTTATCTCCTGTTGACTCTCATTTTAATTATTTCAAAAGTCTTACTTCTGCATGAGGACTTGGTGCCTATTCCTAAATTCCTAAATACCAAATTATATCATCACATAGTCACAAAGATATTCTGATGAGATAAAGAAAGAAAAGAAAATTATAGTGCTCTGTCACTCTATCTGTCTACCTATCCTCTTCACCCTCCACTCATCTTCTTTGGGGGCTCCTGTCAGGGCTTAGAATTCATGTTGGCCTTTAGCATTCTCAGTGGTTAGCAATTCCAATAGCACAGCATAGTCAAGAACATTATGCAATTTAAACCTTGACCTTAGTTTCACCATTTGGACTTGAATGTGAGTTTTGTTCAGGATGATTTTGTTGGGTCTTATTATCTTTATCCCAAGGGAAGGAATTCACCTATTCTTCCCATTTCTCTTTTCTTCTTTCAAGGATTAGTAATATCCCTAAGATATGATATTTACTTAATTGAATGTGTGAACATGGAATGATTTTTATGCCTGCCCTTTGATCTTTTTTTTTTTTTTGGTGTGGTACAGAAGATTGAACCCAAGAACATTCTACCTCTGAGATACATCCCCATCCCTTTTTAAAAATTTTTAACCAGTCTTGCTAAGTTTCTGAGGCTAACTTGAACCTGTAATCCTCCTGTTTCAGCCCCCCAAGTACTGGTATTACAGACTTGTGCCAGTACACCTACCTCCTGCACCACTTTTACTACTTGTTTTTTTTTTTTTGCAATATTATAAATAATAATGATTGAAAAGTTTGATATGCATTTTATAGCTAACAGAAAAAACAAAGGCTACCCAAGAGTCTAGATACCTATTGTTAGATTAGTAATGTATGAGTTCAAATATTTTATAACCTTGAATTTTATATCCTGGAGGACCAACTGGACTCATAATTTCCAGACATCCTTAGTTTGGCCTCCCACAACAAAAGCAGAAAATACTGTCACATTTCTATAAATTAAGAAAAAAAATGCTGCTCTTTGATAAAAAAAATCCACATAATTTAATATGCAACAATTAAAGAGTAACATGTATCTATAGATACTGCCAGTTAGGAGGCTGTCCTAAGCAATTGATTTAAACTTCATGGCCAAGTACTCATAATGCTCTCTGGCTTTGCAAATTTGGCAAGGTCAAGGTGTTTATGGGAGTGCTATCATGCCAATGTGATTTACTTAATAAAGATGAAACCTGTCATTATCCAGGGATGTACTGTGTCGAGGGTGTGGGGAGGAAGGAACAGTTGCCTTGCCTTGGCATGCAGAATCAGCATTAAAATGGCTGTTTGTTGGACATCGTTGTAGAGCTGGCAGGGCCCAGCCATCTAGTGACAAGTGCAAGACTCAGACTGGATCCTGGCCCAAACTTCGTGGATCCTTTGGACCAGCTTGCCCAGAATGCTTTCAAGTAATCCTTCAGGCTTGGCCACCATCATTGAACTGACCCTGATTTGCTGATACCCAACCCAGGGTTAAAATCATGCTCCTGCCTCCAAGAGGACCTCTAGAAATGTCAAAGTTTTGGAATATAATGAAAGGTACAACTCTTTATGAAATCCCTACATTCCTAGAGACAGAATACAAATAATGAGGTTTGAGGTAAAGAAATAAATAAAAAACATATAATAGGAAAAGGAAAACATCAGTCTTACTAACCACATTCAAGGACAAGTATGCTAATGAGATTTTACTATAACAAATACCCAAGGTAAATCAGCTTATATAAAGAAAAGATGTATTTTCACTCACAGTGTTAGAGATTTCAGTTCATGACTGACTGGTACCATTTCTTTGTGCTTATGGCACCACACCATGGCAGGAGTTATGGCAAAGAGAAGCTATTCACCTCCTGGCCAAGAGCAGAAGAGAGGAAGAGACTGAGATCTTACCACCTCCTTCCAGAGTATATATTTTGTATCTAACTTTCTAATGGTCTCAAGTTCTCCCACTAGGCTTTACCTCTTTTCTTTTCTTTTCTTTTCTTTTCTTCTTCTCTTCTCTTCTCTTCTTTTTTTTCCTGAGGATTGAATCTAGGATCAGTCTACCTCTGATCTACCCACCACCCCTTTTTTATTTTATTTTATTTTTTGTTTTTGAAATAGGGTCTTGCTAGGTTGCTGAGAGTCTCACTACATTGCTGAGGCTGTCCTCAAATCTGCAATCCTTCTGTCTCAGAATCCTAAGTACTATGATTATAGGCATGCACCACCACGTCTAGCTTGGGCTCTACTTCCTAAAGTTTCTATCACCTCCCAACAGCACAATCTGGGAAACAAACCTTTAACACATGGGCCTCTGGGGGTCATTCAAGATTCAAACTATAGCAGTGGATAAAACAGATTATAGACACACAGTCATGATACCCCTCTTATGGGGAAATGTAGTTTATTTCTTTTTTTCTTGACTCCAAACTATGCTTCTGACAAATCTGACCATCAGGTAAAAAGCCCAATCTAGTCATGTGAGAAAGAGATGTCCTACTATCCAGATGTTCTCACCAATCACTTATATCTGAGTAAGGCATATATGTGATCCAGACCCATTTTCCATCCTACTTCATCTGCATGAGATAACCCTAGCAGAACTAGTAGAGAATTAAAAAAAAAAAAAAAAAACATAGTGCATGATGTATAAAACTAGAATATTTGGGAATGGCTTTTCACAGAGCAACAGAACAGATTGTTTCCAAATTAATAACGTTTCTGGAAAACATATTTCTCCATCTTTGAATGGAACTAATACTGATATTATAAAAATGAATCAATTCAAGCCAATAAATAACAAGGCCTAAAAACAAGGGCAGGAGCCAATAATTCCTTAGACTTAAGGAACCTCAGTATCTAACCAATGACCCCTTTTGTTGTAAAATACTATTTTTCTTACATGAGGCCAATATTTCATTTATTAATCTTGGCATGAAGCCCAACCTGAGTTTGCAAAAGGACAATTTTAGGTTAAAAAAATTAATAAAAAAAACAGTTCTAACAATGGTTTTTAATCTATTAAACTACTCAGGAACAAAACAGCTATAAATTGGAGGTGGGGTGGCAAACATGTAGACAATGTACAAGAGCTGCCCTACCCTGAAGCACCATAACCTTTTTTTTTTTTTCCAAAATATACTCTATTGTATTTTCACACTGTGAAAAACAGATTACTTTCCAGTTTCCACTTTTCCACTAGAGAGGAAAAGTGCCATGTATACATGCAATTTTATTCTTGAGTGACTTTAAGTCGATGTGCAAAGAAGTTGAACTAAGAACCCTTTTAAATATGTAATCATATTCAGATATCCTTTGCTCTTTTAGTGTCTATAGATCTAGATATTTTCATTTTCTCTATTTCAGGCTTAAAGAATTCCTAATCAATATCTATGGTTAAGTTCTCTGACTGAATCTGTGGCCTATGTTCGTTGTGTAATTTGTGTCTTTTTTTTTTATAATCTTTAAACTCAGCCTCCCCAAACATTAATTCAAAACACTTGAAAATATGAGTTGAAATTTAAAAATCCAATTTAAATGTGGAACTATCTTTGATACGTGGACACAGTCATAACATTTGTGACATATGCATTATTTTAGCATAAAATACCAATTGGTTAACAGAAGGCAAGCTCATGCTATCACTAAGTAGAATTGGTATTATTCTTTATTATGCAAGTCAGAGTAGAAGTATGTTTGCTTATGTCCTTAGATATCATTTTTCCAAATTTTCTACCTGGTTACAAAAATGACATCATGCTGTCTAAAGAGTTCCTAGCCTACAAAGCCTCATGATCTGGAATAACATTACCTTATGTCCTATACTGACCAGCTGGTTGCCCAACAAGCTCTTTTCTGAAACTCAGCACTTCTCAGAGGCGTATGGGCTCCCAAAAGAGAAGGTAAAAATGCTTCTTCCTTTATTTTCTCGTAGAATTATCCTGATAACCCACTTTGATACATTAACAATCAGAAGCTCAGAGAAGTTTAGTCATGTCCCAAGATCACAAAGATAATAAATGATATGAACTCATATCTGCCTGACTCTAAACCCTATTATTCTACAACATAAGTATTTTAAATAACAAGCTTATCATTTACCTTACTGCATGATGGACTCCAAATACATGATAGTGTTTTGAGCAGTTGTAGCCTCTACTCAATTACATATAAATGAATTTCTTTTTTGGCTAATGAAAACTTGATTTGAGTAGCTGTCTCCCATAACCATGAGGATCCTGAATAATACATTCATGGTGACGTTTAAGACTTAGGAAAATGAAAAGTATATGCCTAATAAGATAGGGGAAGCCTGTTGTAGTAGATAATATGTTCATAGTTAAATTGTTAATTGGATAGTAGTTGTAACTGGAGAAGAACCAAAACATTTTACAGAGTCTCATTTACAGCAGCTTGGCAATCTCTCTCTCTCTTTTTTTTTTTCAATACTGAGGATTTAACTCAGTGGCATTTTACCTCCAAGCTATACCCCCAGCCCTATTTTTTATTCTTTATTTTGAAACAGGGTCTCACGAAGTTGCAGAGGGCCTCACTAGGTAGCTGAGGCTGGC
The DNA here is from genome assembly GCA_004027655.1 of Graphiurus murinus. Taxonomy (NCBI): domain Eukaryota; kingdom Metazoa; phylum Chordata; class Mammalia; order Rodentia; family Gliridae; genus Graphiurus; species Graphiurus murinus. The sequence goes on from PVLC010006015.1 coordinate 37,199, forward strand.
CACAAACCTGGATCCTCAGGTCTCAGCCTCCCAAAAGCTGGGATTACAAGTGTGTGCCACCACGCCCAGCTCAGCTTGGCAATCTCAAAACTTCATAATAACAGAAATTTTGTTACTGTGAAAAAATTATGTTCCACATACTTCCACCTTTTAAGAGCTAGATGCACATTCTTCAATTAATTCTCTATGAGCACAAAAAACCCTGCCAAATTTTGAACTGTGTCTACCTACAGCTTTTACCTCTATTGCTTTTACTTCCTACTTGTACAATGTGCTTTATGTAAAATACATGCTTTAAAATATTTTCTCTACTGCTTGTCTACATTATTAACTTCCTAAGCTCAGAAGCAGTTGTTTAGTTCAGGACATCTGAGGTTCAGAGTCAGATAGTAAACATTTTACTTTTTAGTGAAAAATGAATATCTTTTTTTGTTTTTTGTTTTGTTTTTGTTTTTGTTGTTGTTGTTTATAACCAGAACATTTGGAAATGTGTTTTTGTTTTTTGTTTTTTTCTGAAAGTTACGTCAGTTGGATTTCCTGAGACATTTAAAATTTCACACAACAATCTGTATGTTATAATTGAGGACAGTCAAATTTCAAAGTCTCCTTGGGATGTGGCAGTCGGCAAGATTGACTTGGATTCAAGTCAATGCTGATTTTATTCTTCTTGTTCTAAAACAAAAGCTAAAAAGGAGTAAAAGAAGGTTCACAGGGTAAAGATATAAGTGAGTAGGCACGGGTTCCATTGTTCCATTGACTGTCCCAATGCTGACACTCTTGGTAGCTGGATGGAGGGAGATGTCCACTAGTTCCAAGGATTATAGAACTACTGTTTTTTATCCTCAGGGTCCATTGACATCCAGAAATAACTTATCAGGCAATGGATCTAATACAGATTGTGCTACCTCGACTTCACATACAGGCTTCAAGGCATGGAATGCTTCTTGTGCCACTGCTGAGTAACCTCCCCCTACCTGCCCTGCAGAGCCCACAAAGACTCTATCACTGTTCATTAAGAGATTTTTTAATCACTGAGCCCTGCCAAAGCTTTCCACTATGAGTATCTAGCTATTGCTCTTTTCATGGATACAAATTTGCAAGAAACAAGTGAGGCTTGGTGGTGCACACCTGGGACCCCAGTACTTGGGAGGCTGAGACAGGATTGTAGGTTCAAGAACAACCTGAGAAAGTAGTGAGACTCTTCATCAATCTAGTGAGACCTTTTTCAAAATAAAAGTAAAATAGGGCTGGAGGTTTGGCTAAGAGGTAGAATGCCCCTAGGTTTAATCCCCGGTACCACACACACACACACACACACACACACACACACACACACAAACATACATTGATCACTCAAGAGTATGTCAATGTCTATCTTCCCCTTCATATGGCTGAAACATTTTCTGTTTCTTTAAATACTAGGTAAAATTGCCTTTCATACATGAAATGATGTAAGGACACATTCTTATGTCTGTTCTTGAAAGCTTAATGGCAGTATTTTTAGTAGCAACCACAAAACCTGGATCATAGCCCAAAAGATGAAAATGTTTAAGAAGCATTGCTTTAGATATATGCCATATTCCAAACAGAAGACTCATTTGTCTGGCTTATGAGTGAGGCTCAGTATTAAGTTCCCATCCCAGGGAATGTTGCCAAAGACTAGGATTTGGGACTCATAAATCAAGCAGAGCTAACCTATTTAGACTGAAATTCTATCTCTCAGTGCTGAGGGGTTTCAAATAGACTAATCCAGCAATGCAGTTTTTGTAAATACCAGTGGTTTTACTTCAATGTACATTTTTTTTTTTTTTTTGCAGTACTGGGGATTGAACTCAGGGGTATCCTACCTCTAAGCTATACCCCCAGTCCTGTTTGTGTGTGTGTGTGTATGTGGTACTGAGGATTGAACTCGGGCATTCTACCTCTGAGCTATAACCCAAGTTCTATCTTTTTATTCTTTATTTTGAAACAGGGTCTCACTAAATTGCGGAGGGTCTCACTAAGTAGCTGAGGCTGGCCTTGAACCCAGATCCTCCTGTCTCAGCCTCCCAAGTACTGGGATTACAAGTGTGTACCACCACGCCTGGCAATGTACATATCTTTATGGGAGTTTGAAGTACTGTTAAAAAGTATAGAAATAAAACTGGATAATAACTTGCAATAATTTTTTAGTCAATTTGATTAAGAATTTCAGAGAATAAAGAGAAATTTAAGACTGAGTTTAGATCTTTGAGATGTCCTGAACAATTATGTAACTATTGTCCACACAACAAACATGGAGCCTTGCCTGAAAAAGCACAAAGGAACATAAATAAATTCATAAGATTGCTCATCTACATATATTTAGCATAACAGACATTTTGAATGACAATGATCATAAATTCTATCTTGCAAATAAGATCAGGGTAGCCAGGTCTAGTTTCAAGAAGGATGGTGTATGATCTCCTAGGATTACAGCAAAGATAAAAGTGAGCTAGCATACTTTGATTATGGTAGATAATAAAAATAACTCCTAGTGTGCTCCTACTACCTAAAATAAATCATGAAGTTTCCTGATGAAAATAAGTAAATTGCTTTATTGAGAAACTTATATAATACCTACAATGGTTGCCATCTATGTGGGAATAGGAAATGTGACTTACCAGTTACTGCCATATGTTTCTGCTCTGCTTTTGAATAAACAGAAACAAGTTCAAATCTCAATCTTAGAGCTATGGAAGAAAATTCAGAAATTATTCCTTCTGAGCCTATGTTTGTTCTTACATATGTAAAATAGGCATACAAATTGGTGGGGAATTAATTAGGTAAACTACTTGAAACCTAAATTAGTACCTGGGCCATTACAGATATTCAATACATAGAAGTTGTTTTTTATTTTTCTTACTATTTTATTTTAATCTTGAAGCATGAGCAATACAAAGACAGGGAAGATTGGTAAGCAGTGTTGAGGTCAACATATTTTCTTATTCCATCCAAATTTTGGAAAAAATATTTAATTATTTCTTATGAACCCTTCAGGAGCCTAGAAATTCAACTACACAGTTCCTGCCCCTTGATGTTCTACATACTTACTCCAAAAATGCTGTTTTCACAGATTCCTACAGTTACCTGGATCTTGGAAAATATTCTATTTACTGCCTCTGTATTTAAGCATTCCTCCCAGATCAGTTGCTCTCACTAAACAAAAGTAGTTTCATTTGGCTTCCTCCCAAATGCCTGAGCAGGTAGAACTTCCTTTTCTAGTATGAGAACCACAGGGAGGCAAGCTGCAGCTCACAGGCTGGCATGATAGCTCTGGATTTTCCATCAAAAACATCCCTTTTCCTTCAATTATCTCTGAGGGTATCACTAGGCCTAATCCCAGTTTTAGGGCTCAAAATAAAATATATGATGCCTAAATCAGGATGGCTACAACTTGGTATAAAAAAATTTAAATATGGAGCAAATGCAGCATTTAAAAATGACATAGACTTTAAAATATTGCATAGTTCAGACTGAAAAGTATGATGTTTTATGTTAATAAATTAACTGTTGAGAGTAAGTTGCTGTATTCCACCCCACTAATCTATAATGAATTATATATAACGAATCAGACAGTGGAGTCAGATTGTTGGGTTTCAAATTCTAGAGCTACTGCATATACATGAAATTTTAGGTAAGAAAGTTATGTTCCATTGGTCTATGTGTCTGTTTCTGTGCCAATACCATGCTGTTTTTATTACCGTGGCTTTATAGTAGAGTTTGAAATCAGGTATTATGATACATCCTGCATGGTTCTTGTTGCTAAGAACTACTTTGGGCTTTTTGTTGTTCCAAATGAATTTAAGGACTGATTTTTCTGTGTCTGTGAGGATTGACCTTGGTAATTTCCTGGGTATTGCCTTGAATCTGTAGATCACTTTTGGGAGGATGGCCATTTTGGTGATATTTATTCTGCCTATCCAAGAGCATGGAAGATCTTTCTATCTTCTAAGGTCTTCATCAACTTCTTTTTTCAACTTTTTATACTTTTCCTTATAGAGATCTTTTACCTCTTTGGTTAGGTTTATCCCTAAGTATTGTATTTTTCGGGGTGCTATTGTGAATGGAATTGTTTTCTGGATTTCTTTTTCAGTGGATTTATGGTTGGCATACAGGAAAGCTTCTGATTTTTTAAGATTGATTTTGAATTTGTTGATCAGTTCTATAAGTTTTTTGGTTGACTTTGTTGGGTCTTCTAAGTATAGTATCACATTACCTGATTTCAAACTCTACTACAAAGCCAGAGTAATAAAAACAGCATGGTATTGGCACAAAAACAGACACACAGACCAATAGAGCAGAATAGAAGATTCAGAAACAGACCCACGTGCTTACAGTCAATTGATGTTTGACAAAGGAGCCAAAACTATACACTAGAAAAAAGATAGCCTCTTTAACAAATGGTGTTGGCAAAACTGGTTAACCATATGCAGGAAAATGGAAATAAACCCCACTTTCTCACCCTGCACAAGAGTCAACTCAAGGTGGATCAAAGACCTGGAAGTTAGGCCAGAGACCTTGCAGCTACTTGAAGAGGGCATAGGCCCAACACTTCAACACATAGGCACAGGTAAAAACTTTCTCAACAAGACCCCAAAAGCACAAGCAATTCAAAGGAAGATCAATACATGGGATTGCATTAAACTGAAGAGCTTCTGTGCAGCAAAGGAAATTATCAAAAACCTCAACAGAGAGCCCGCAGAGTGGGAGAAAATTTTTGCCAGCTACTCTTCTGATAGAGGACTAATATCTAAGATATACAGAGAGCAGAAGAAAATAAGAGCTAACAAATAACCCAATCAAAAATGGGCAAAGGATCTAAATAGACACCTCACAAAAGAAGAAATACAAATGGCCAATAAATGTATGAGGAAATGTTCTACATCATTAGCAATCAGAGAGATGCAAATCAAAACTACCTTGAGATTTCACCTAACTCCAATCAGAATGGCAATCATCAAAAACACGGACAACAACAAATGCTGGTGAGGGTGTGGAGAAGTGGGAACCCTAATACATTGTTGGTGTGATTGCAAGTTAGTGCAACCACTTTGGAAAACAGTATGGAGGATCCTCAGATGAATGGGAATAAACCTACCATATGATCCAGCAATTCCATTTCTGGGTATCTACCCAAAAGAATGGAAACCAGACTATCAGACTAACAAATGTGTATCCATGTTTATAGCTGCACAATTCACAATTGCCAAATTATGGAAACAACCAAGATGTTCATTGACAGATGAATGGATTACAAAACTATGGGATATGTACACAATGGAATTTTGCTCAGCCATAAAGAAGAACAAACTCATGTTATTTGCAGGGAAATGGATGCAACTGGAACACATTATGTTAAGTGAGATTATATGCAGATGCTAGGGAGAAGATGGGGCATAAGAGGAACTCCAGATGAAAAAGGAGAAACCCTAGATAAGCAAAGAAGTTGACTTAACTGATGGTGATGGACGGGGGTGGAGCTGTGGGGGGCATACCAATGGACATGATGTACTTTCACAAATATATCAAAGTCAATCACTAAACTGATCTTTAGAAGGAGGGAGGGCGAGGGAGTGGGGTGGGAATTGGAGAAGGGGTTAAATGAGAAATGCATGCATCATATATGCCTTTATCAGCTTGTACCTAACAAAGATGTATGATTATAATGCACCAATTAATAAAAAAAGAAAGTTATGTTCCCAAATTTGTTTATCATTATAAAATGAAGATATTAATAGTATAGACCTCCTGAGATTATTAAAGGCATTTAAGTGAAATGATGTGTGCAAGATATAGAAATTACTTACTAATTCTCTAATAATTTAATGAACTATTATTAGAACAATAACCTAATAAACAGGGTATTCATACATGAAATGTGTACTATCAGTCACAAAGTGCCACTGTAAACTTAGCCAAGGTGTGTTGAATACTATAAAGAAGCATAGATTAAAAAAAATGACACTTAATGCCCGCCCTTCCTTCCTTCCTTTCTTCCTTCCTTCCTTCCTGTGACCGTGTGCTGGCCTTGAACCTGAGATTGTCCTGTCTCAGCATCCCAAGTACTGGGATTAGAGTAATTCAGTAATTTCTGGAAGGTACTGGGCAGGGTAGACAGACCAAACTACAAGCAATATTATGTTAGTCTGCTCTAGCTGCTGTTAACAGAATACCATGGTCTGTGTGGCTTAAACAACAGACATCTATTTCTCACACTTCTGGGAGCTGTGATCAAGAGCGAGGGGCCAGTAGATGCTATTCCTGACTACTGTCCTCTTCCTGACTAGAGTCCTGCTGTCTGGCTGTGTCCTAGCATAGGAGAAAGAGCACACTCTAGTCTCTCCTCTTCTTCTTAAAAGAACATTAATCCCATGACTTCCTCAAAACCGAATTACCTCTCAAAGGCCCCACTTCCTAACACCCTTACATGGCAGTTACAGGTTCAACACATGAATTTGGGGGAATGCAAACATTCCCTCCATAACATGTATGCTGAAAAATAAATTTGTGCTGAGCTTTTTTCTCTACCAGTTTTTGGGCAATGAAAGTTAAATAGGCAGGCTGGGAAGTCATTCAGTTTCCTTGAAAAGATAAGCATAAAGGGTTTATGCAAATAAAACAAAGGTAGCCACTGAAAAAGGGAGAGGAAAGAGCTAGACAAAGTCAGGAGAGACTTTTTTTGCACACTAAGAAGTCAACTCTGGCTAGGCGTGGTGGCGCACGCTTGTAATCCCAGCATTCGGGAGGCTGAGACCGGAGGATCCGCGTTTGAGGCCAGCCTCAGCTGCCTAGTGAGGCACTCCGCAACTTAGCGAGACCCGGTTTCAAAATAAAGTATAAAAAATAGGGCTGGGGGTGTAGCTCGGAGGTAGAATGCCCCTGAGTTCAATCCCCAGTACCTCAAAAAAAAAAAAAAAAAGAAGAAGTCAACTCTGCTTCAATGTGACTTGCTAACTCTGAATTCAGGCTTGAGGAGTTCTTTCAAGTAGATGCCTCACAGAATCCCTTTTGTACATTAAATGAAGTGTCAGAATCCTTTGGTCACCCTTTGGTCATTACCTTGGATATTGGTAAAGATACATTTATAATGCTCTAATGAAATGCAATGTGTCTAAGTCTGCTAGATTCCCAAAAGTTTTGTTTTTCCCTTTTCATCAAATCTTGACTACCTGAAATTATTTGGCATCAGGTTGATTCACTTAGGTTTAGGTTTTAAGTTTGTCTAAAGACACCTGTGTACTAACAGAAGGATTTCAATGAAAGACATATGCAAACATAGGCTCTACCACATATTAGCCCTGTGAATGGGACAGAGCACTCTTTATGCATTAATGCATCTATCCTGTGAAATTATAAGTACCTGCCTCAGGTGATTGTGAGAAGTTCAAACATTTGATGAATTTGAAACACTTTGTAAACTCCCCAGCTGCACTGGATTTTAAGTGCAAATGCCCCTAAACAGGGCAATACTTCACACTGCCTCCAACTTCTTCTGCAGAGGAGTTAAACATGGCAAGTTCACCCATCAGAGCAGATTTTGGTTGAAGTTGGCAGCTTGAGAAAAAACAGGAAGGATTAAGAATAAGGATGTTTAATGAGGGGAGAAATGGGAACAAATGACCCCATTGTGAAAGTAATTTCACTAGTTCATAATTGTGTATAGGTGAAGTACACTTTGTTTCCTCTTGTAAACCCAGGAAACCTCCGTGAATGGAGGTAATTTCATGTAGTTCTCTATACTATGGCTGCTTGTGTTCATTGCAGCTTTTAAAGGCAAAGTCTCAGTGGGGTGGATTCGCTTTGGAACATTCTCCTTTGGGGATGAGGTTTTGTGATAGGTAGAGAAGAAAAGGCCAAAAGAAAAACTGGCTTTGGTTGAGGCAGAGAGGGGTCAAGATGCCACTAGATTTGGAAGAAGCAACTAGGTTCTACCACTAGTAGGACATTTTTAAAGTGCATGGCCATCCATCTTTTTCAATCAGCACTAAGTAAGTATAGCAGAGGAAGCCCTCGGGTGTTTCTGTTCATTGTCAACTCAATATAGGCCTAACTTTGGCCTCCATCCTTTAGAAATCCTTCAAAATTCAGTTGTGCAGTGTGAGTTTTATTCTATTCTCCACTCAAACCAGAAAATATGATTGATCTTGATACATAATGCATATCAAGTTAATAGGTCTCAAGTTGACTTTGAGTCATTTGTTATTGAGTCATTTATTATAATATTAAAATATATTAATTGTACTAACCTTTAAATATACTCACTGAACTAGTAAGGAGCATAGGGTTGTCATCGTCTGAGACACAATCACTCAAGTCATTTTGGGTCATGATAAAAGTTGTACGAATCTTACTACTCATGAAGATTTTCCCTGTTTTCTAATTTTTTGGAGGGGAATTTTAAAGAGCTAGGTTTCTTTTGCATACTATCCAAGGTTTTTTTTTTTTTTTTTTCTACTTGTCTTTTTTTTTTTAAGTTGGAAGGTTTAATTGAAATTATGTTGGCTGAAAACCCTGTGAAATTATATAAAGTATTTATAACAGATATCACACACACACACACACACACACACATACACACACCACCAAAAAAGAGGTAGAAAATTAAGTAATGAAACAAGTAAAATAAATTTCAGGAATTTTAGGGGTTTCCATAACAATTAATTACAAATGACATCGCACAGGGAAGTTGATAACATAGCAGTCGCCACACACATAAGCATTCTATTAAAACCTCTGATGTATTATCATAAGATTTACTAATCATTTTTTAGCATAATCCTGGGTACTTCAAGAAAGTGGAACATAGCTCTTCAAAATAGGCATGTTGCTAATTAAAAATATATGCCAGTGGAAAATAGTCATGATCAAGTCCAATATAGATGGCTTGATAGTAGGGAATTATATTAAAGGACATATTGTTTAATTAAACAAAACTTTCTTTCAATGAACTTGCACGAAGATTTAATGGAAAGAAAGATCTAAGGCAGGAGTCGTGGCACACCCCTGTAATTCCAGTACTTAGGTGGCTGGAATTGTAGGTTTAAGGCCAGCCTCAGCAACTTAGTGAGACTCTCAGGAACCTAGCAATGCTTTTGTATTGTTTTCAAAACAACAAAGGGGGGGGGGACTAGGGTGTAGTTTGGTGGTAGAATGCCCCTGGTTTCAATCTCTAGCGCGCGCACAGACACACACACACACACACACACACACACACACACACACACACACACAAGGATCTGAATATCCTTGAATATCCTCATTAGAATGCAGCAGGCTGCTGCTGCTGCGTGTATAGGGGAATTCCTGTTCACAGAATGTCATGGAATGTTGTTTTTTGGAAGTGCCAACAGCTTATTTCAACCAAAGTGAAGATATTAGGATGAATGAGCAGTGTGTCTCCCTTCTGATGCTATACATTTAAGACTAACAAGGAATTGAAAATAGGAATTAAAGGAGAAAAAAATTGATCATTTGGAACACTTAGAATATAAAGGAATTTAATATTAGTGATGACTGACTTATGGTAGAAGATATTTTTAAATTCTGGCAAGATAAGTCCAGAAAAGTGTTGAATCTCATTGCATAGGTACAGAGAAGAGAAGAAGGAAGAGCCTGTGAGAGCCCAAAGGTGGCCATGGCCTTATGTGCAGGAGCATCAGCTCTGCAGTGGTGGGTGAGAAAGAAGGAAGGGAAACAGTAGGGCAATGTCAGGTGAAAGAGATTGGCTTTTGAGGTGGCTTATTCAACTTGGTAAGTGGAAAGTTACTAACAGTGTAGAAATGGAGCTAAATCATGGACTTGGAAGTTTGTTTAGTTGATATCATTCATCAAATTAACTTAAAAGTTACATATTGAGAAAATCTGACAACAAATGGAGTAGGTCTTTATTGCATTTGATTATATGCTAGAAACTCCACTAATCTCTTTGAAGATGGGACTACTATAATCATGCTGTTACTGCCACTTTTTAGCTGCATGACCCCCTTGGCATTTATTTTAATTTTTGGAGTATACTTCCCTATTTATGAAAATGAAGAATATGAAATATGTGTGGCAGGAGGTTAGAAGAATTAAATGAAACAAGATTGGTAAATCACCTAGCACTATCTCTGGGATATAAAAGTTCTCAATGAATGGTAACTGTTAATCTACAAAAGAGGAAACAAAAGCCGGGAATTAAGAGAGTGGGCAGCTGGTTAGTTGCAGAATCAAGGCCAGCTTTCTACTTCTTGTGCAGACCTCTGGGAACTGTAGCAGACACTCCTCTCCAGTGCAGGTTAGAGAGGAAGAAGAACAGTAGCATTGGGCTGGACTTAGACACTCCTGAAACTCTGGTATAGCGCCAAGCACCTGAGATCCTTTCGATCACTCTGCATCAACCTTTGGGCATTCTGCACTCACTTGTGCTCTCAGCTATTCGTGGTCAGCCAGGGCATGCCTGTGGAATGCCTCTTCCTGTAATAGTTGACTAATGGCAAAGCATGCTCTGTTTGTTAAATTGCAATAAGGAAAATACCAGTCATGCTCCAACTTGTAGGGTGGCCTGAGACTATAGAGGTGAACTGCCCCTCGGGGCACACAGACTTCCATCTAGCCTCCCTTCAAGCCACCTGGCGAATTCCTATTCATCCTTTACAGGTAACACAAATGCTACCTTCTCTGTAGCTTTTCCTTGACCTCTGCATCAGGAACAGTTGTGAGAGCTCCATCCATGAGCTCTGTACATGTGTCTATTATATGGCAATCCTAATATAGTCTTCTGAATTACTTGGGTTTAACTATGTTTTTACATGAAGGACTTTAATGATTGCTTTAAATCTTGAATTTTTCCTCACTAAGCAAAGTACACAGCATACACATGCATGTAACCCCCCTACCACACACACACCATGCACACATACACACATCTTGAGTGGATTACAGATATCTTAAAATAGTCATATATCTTAGAATAGTCATTTTCTCTCCAGGATCTGCCTTTGTGTGTTATCATTTGTGATATTTTCCTTGCAAATGACAGTGACTAGCATGCTGTAAGAATTTGATAAATCAATGAACAAATCAATGAAAAAATAATAGCCTTTGTGTAAGGATGGCAAAACTTTTCCTTAGAAAATCATGCAAAGAATCCATACATTTTCAGAGAAAACTAAATATAAGAGGGTCTCTGAAGAAAATTTGATCAACTCATGGCTGGTGATACATTCTAGACTCATTGACCTAATCCTGTCTTGATTCTCTTTCTAATGCTACCTAATAAATAGTAAAGACCATGGACAGAGGGCAAAATTAGTTACACTCAATTTCTGAAATACAAGCTATAGCAATTTTTCACAGGGGCACAGGTTAGTGAAAGGAGATTACTTCCCCTTTGGCCCAGTGTTTCTGTTACAGACTATTCAAAGGCAAATGGAGATTAATGTGTTTTGCCTTTTTGGAAAAATGGTGAAACTTTATCTACCAGTCTCTCCTTACAGATGTGCCCCATCTGTTGCTACGGCATGAGATCACAGCCATAGACCTGGCACTGAAGGTGGCAAGTGCCTAGCAGAAGGCTACCAAGAGTTGCAGGAGAAAACTGGGGCATAGTAGGGACCAGGGAGAATTTTGTCTAGCTTCATAATAACTCCAGGAGCTCATGGCCTGGGAGTGAATGCATCCTCTCTCCTACCTGAGAGCAGAGACTCTTGCATGCAGAGAATTAAGTCTAGCCTCTAAATGTCAGTATGACTAGTCCCTTGGAGAAGGGGCCATTCAACCTATAAACATTCTCTGTATTCTCATTTCTGTTGCATTACTTCAAGACTCAGAAATTCTTTCCTCTTCAGTCTTTCACAACGCACCTGCTTGAGTAAGCCTCAATTTGCTTAAGAAAAAAAAATAAGAATGATATTATGGCATTATTTGCCTTTGATGGTAAACCCCACCTTCTCCCGGGGGCAATTGGCAAGCTCTTATCCTCTGCTACTGCTGTTGGAGAAACGCCCAGGAGAGAGCAGTGCTCCGGGCCTCCTGTGATGGGATGGAGGTCTCTAGTGGAAAGGCAGAGCAACCACAGCCTCCACCAGGTGTGGCTGCCTGGGGCAGTCCGGCTTCACAGGGCCAAGCCCTCAGCAGCAGTCATTTTCTAAAGAGGTAAATACGGGCATTGACTACAGTCCCAGTAGCTTCATGCCCCCAACTTACAAGATCCTTGAGAATTTGGAGAGCTAATTGTGATTAAGCTTTGAAAAGGGAAAAACAATGTAGCCAGTACTTGCTTCTTTCTTCTTTCTTGCTTAGAAACTGTATGTCTAGCTAGAAAGATTAGAATTCCAAGGAGCTCTGAGTACATTAAAAATGTGACATAGTCTGCCATAAATTGGGATTGGTGTGAGGCTATGTAAATTGCCACAAGCTTCTTATGAGCAGAAGGTTTGTAAATATACAAGATCCATGACAGCAGCATAAGTAAAGATCATTCCTTATACTCAACATGTCCATGGCTTGCAGATTCTCCTATCAAATATTACAGTATTTTAATATTTTAATCTCTCTCTCTCTCTCTCTCTCTCTCTCTCTCTCTCTCTCTCTCTGCCTCCCTCCCTCCCTTCCTCTCTCTTCCTCTTTCTTTTTACAAATAGGAAAGAACTGTGTGATTCTTTTAAGGGGAAAGACAATCAGGAATAGAGAAAACAACTATTTGGTTTATTTTGCTTGTACAGCCAACAGTTTGATTTCAGTTAAAAGAAAAAAATAGTGCACTCCTAATGCACAGTCAGTGGTAGCTTTTAAACTTGTGCTTGGATATTTGGGGAAAATATTCTGCTTTAGTAATTTAAGAATTTTTCTGTTTTTCATACTTGGGGATAGAATGTGATTTGATGCAGTACAAAAAGATTAGAAATATTTGCCCCACAGGGTGCTGCTAGTAAAGTCATAGGGAGGAAAGTTTGGCTAATTTGGAAAGTAGGAGGGGTGGTCTTGACAGTTTTCACTGCATTTGCCAGATCCTAAACCTGCTCCTGGCAGACACCTCTATACACCTCTAATGGTGGGACTGTGGCACATGTCCGAAAGTGCAGAGGTTGACTTTGGTCACCCCTGCTGGCAATACTGAAGTATACTATAATGATGGTGACAAAGTCAGTATATTTTAAAGCCTAAGTTAGGAAATCAAACAATCCCCTAAAACAAGTAAAGAAAGAATGTTAGTGAAGTGAGAGGATTTTTATAGCAACAATAAATGCCTCTATTCTGTGTTTCTAGGCATCAGAATGTTCAGATTCTCTTAAGCCCCACCCCTTAGGCACCTCTGTAACACTGTGTTGTTCTGTATTGTGTTAAGAAGCCTTGTAAGCTAGGTGTGGTGGTGCACACTTGTAATGCCAGTATTTGGGAGGCTGAGACTGGAGGATCTGGGTTCAAAGCCAGCCTCAGCTACCTAGTGAGGCACTCTACAACTTAGTGAGACCCTGTTTCAAAACAAAGAATAAAAACTAGGGCTGGGGGTATAGCTCAGAGGTAGAATGCCCCTGAGTTCAATACCCAGTACTGCAAAAAAAAAAAAAAAGAAGAAGATTTGTAATTGCTTATTAAGGGACTATGCTCCCTGCTATAATATGTACACCATACATGCAGCAATACCAGTCTGGTGCAATGTAACTATTATCAAATATTTGTGAATTTTACTCATAATCAAGGCATAAATGTAATACAATGATGTATTTTCAAAAATAATCTTATTAATTGTAATAGATAGGCCCCAAATAAATTTTACCAAATTATTTATATTAGATTTGAATTGATTTTATATTGGCAGGCCATAGAGCTAGAAATAAAAATGGGTCAAAATATGTAATAGAATGAAAAAAATAATTTAAATGAAAAGCATTAATAATTTTTTCAATCATTTAATGATCAAATCCCATCTCATCCTCCCAAGAATCCTCTAGTGGAGAAATTATTATACCCATTTTACAGAAGATATAATAGATTAAGGGATTTTAAGAAACAAAGCCAGGCTTCTAATCTATGTGATGCAAACAACAAACATAATCACTATCCTTTATTTAAGGAGTGGGTAGAGGTATCTTAAGTCTGATAAAATGTATTCATACAAGGAAGCATAGTTTGGGATGTAAGTATGGAATAAGGTTGTAAGGAATAAGAAGAGCATAGCAGAACTAAAACAGACAGCAAAGAGAAGCATGGGGTAGAATGTGTAGGAGAAAGCAACTGTTCAAGACTCCTGCTTCAGTGTCAAATATATCCTAGCTGCAGTCTGAAAAGTGGTAGGAACCTATGCATTATTTAGGAGACCACCAGTTGGTGGTCCCACTAAACAGAAAGCCCTGCTGGCTTCTTTCCACCTACAATGCCCTATAAGAGTTGCTCCCAATTCCTCCTCTGACCTCATCTCCTTCCACTCTTCCCCACACTCAATCTGCTCCAGCTACTTCAGCCTCCATACTGTTCTCAGATCTTCCTTCATATATCATACATCTTTATTCTAATATCTATTTAGCCATCCCTTCCTTTCCCATAGAACTCTCCCTTCTTGGTAATTTTATCTAAAATTACACACACACACACACACACATTGCCTCATCCCAATAACCCTACATTTTATAACCTCCTACCTTGTTTATTGTTTTCTCTGTAGCTCTTATCACTCTCTAACATGATATTTTACTTATTTATCTTGTTTAGTGTCTCCCTTACTGTAATATATGCTTCTTGAGGTCAGGCATTTGTCTATTTTATTAGGTACATGCTTCAAACAGTGCCCAGCATATAACAGGCTTTCAGAAATTCTGGTTAATGGGTGGATGGAGCAAGGAACTGTTATCGTCTCTTCCCAAAGTTGAGAGAAGCACTTTGAGTGATCGTCCTAGCTATTCAAGAGGCTGAGGAAGGAGGGTTGCACTAGTCCAAGAGCTCAGGGCCAGCTTGGAAAATATAGTAGGACTCCAAGTCAAAAAAAAATAATAATAATAATAATATAAAATGATCTGTACATATGGCTGTGGTTCAATCCCCAGTGCCAGAAAAACCAACAAACAAAGTGGAAAGAAGCAGAGATGATAGCTGAGTTCATACTGTGCCTCTAGAGGATGTAGCAGAGAGAGAACAATCTTTCCAAGTTGAGACTAGAGCTTCTGAAAAAGAGTCTGGCCCTCACAGTTCAGATGAGGCAGGATTTTGAGAGGTATGTCCTTTACAAAAACTTCCCTGGAGAAATTCGTTTCTGCTTCTCAGACCTAGGCTTTCTAGAGGAACTTGATCATTCCTTCTGATTGGTTCCATTTTCAGACTCCATGCTTGCCCAGAGAGCCTCACTGCTTCTAATCCACACCTCCCTCCAGGAATGGCAGCCTCAAGTCCCAGAGCAGAGGAAAGGCATGTCTGTGAAACCGCAAGTCCCTTCCAGAAGAGAAATCTGATAAGACTGCTGCAGTCATGAGAGTGCCTCTTCTCCTGGCAAGGACGGGGAGGGGCTACATACCAGGCTGCAGAAGATGAGAAAACTCTAAGCAAGTTCCCATTCCAGGACAGCTCTTCTCTTCTGAAAAATCTCAGAAACAAAACTCTACTGATTTGTGAAAGCACATGTCTTCCATCTATATTACCAGATCACTTCTTTTGAGGACTTCTGGTGGGTAACACAAACCCAGAGTGGAAGAACTTTAATATCAACCACTAGTAATTTCTTATTAATGGACTTCTTTGTAGCAACTTCTGTTTATTTGAAAAGAAATCTAAAGACTTGGCAGGGGAAGTTGCTATAATTTAAACAGAGAAACACAGTAATTGATCAGAGTGATTTTCACTAATTATTAACGTCATATCTAAGCATAGCTTAGACACTGTTCTCACAGAAACACAAATGTATAGTTTTTGTATTTTGTTTTATTTTCTAAAGGGTCAGGGATTTGCTGGGTTTGCCCACTTTTGTGTTTCTAGTGCCTAGGAATTGTCTTCTATCCATCAAGAGCTTCCTGAAATAAGTCCCAATGCCTTTGTATATACTCAGCCAGTATTTCCTCAGCCCTTTGTGCATACGCATACCTGCATTATAGTACATTTGAATTGCCAGTTTCTCTGTGTATCTCCTACAGTAAAATTCAAGCTCCTCAAGGATAATAACTGGGACAAATGAGTCATCTGGGTGACATTTATCAATAACTGAGTCTCATTAGCTTGGTAGGTGGCAAATAACAAGTGTTTGGGGATTTTTTTCAATCACTTACCACCTGAGGATCAGTTATGCGTAACAGTGACCCAGTCAGACACAGTCAGGCAGTCCTTATCCTTCCCTCCTGGAGCTTCCAGCCTGGGGGCTGAGTGTGGAAGACTTCGGAGAATTACTCAAGCAATTACTAAAAGGTGATATGAGTTAGCATTCATACTGTAGAAGGACAAGCAGCACACTAATGCATTCTAAGCATCTGGCAGGACTCCCAGAATAAATGGTGCTCATACTAAGACTGAAAGGATGAATAAAGTACAGCCAGGAAGAGTGGCAGGGAAGAGTATTGCAGGTAGAAGGAACAGCATATAACACGTTCTAGTTTAGTGATCCCGAAATTCCTGACAGATTGTACCCTTTGAGATTTGGCAATTAGAAATTTAACTCCCCCAAATCTTTGGAAGCGTCCACACCATAAGCCTCTTTTTGAAATAATGAGTGACCACAAAACTAAGCAGTAAATAATTGTGAATAGGATTTCAATGAAAAGTTTCAAAGGTATTCTTTAACTGCATTCCAGCAAAACATAACAATCTTTGAAGCTTTCTACAAAAAGGGTTTAATGAATTTTTCAAAGAATGCCTTTAAGACATTAGGTTTTCCTGCTGAGAAACAAAAAGCAAAGAGAATTTAAAAAAAGAGAGAGAGATTTCTCAAATAAAATCAGTAATACAACATTAGAAGGTATGTTTCAACTGGATCCTCATTGTAAATTCATCCTATGCCTCTTTCTTGATATACTTAAGTCCCTTAAGTGGCCTAAGTACAGTACCAGTGAGGTAAACTGATCAAAGTGTCCAATCAAAGAGATAAAACACACTTTATATATCAGTTTCTATTTTCATAGCTTCCGTGTTTGAAATCATAAAGTATTATGCCAAGTGTTAAAGAGGAATTTCTGAGGAAGCTTCAGACAGCATTGGTGCTTAGGACAGTCAATGGCTATCTGAGTCATTTATCTACTCAGACCCTATTCCAGTAAATTGAAAGATGCCCCATTTCCAAATACTTTTCCACAGAGATTCAAATCGCACTTAAATTGCAGTTTAAGGGAGTTTTTTTTTTTTTTTTTTTTTGGGAGGGGGGAGGATGTGGAGCAATGAGATCAATGACAAAAAATGCCAGTGACAAGTAGAGGTTAGAGCTTTAAGTTTGCCAAATGCTCACTGCGACTCCATCAGGGTCCTGCACCCCAGAGGCTTCATTCTGAGGGATGCTAGTGAGTGAGCTGTGATCTGTTGATCCTCACACCAGCCTAGCAAGACCACCAGAAGACATGACATGTTAATTACGAACACACAGTGCTAGGGAGGAAGGACTTTCTTGAAGCCACTAGCTTGGAGATTACAGGTAAATGACTCCAAATGATAGAGGTAAGGCCAGCAAACCTTTCTTCCTAAGGGAGGAGAAAAATGACACCACCCTATTTCCTTTCTCATATCCCATATATTTTTAAGGGTCTTAGGAGAAGAATAGGAGAGTATCTAGATAATGAAGCAGTGTACCTGCAGTGAATAGTATGAGTAAGTACACCTGTGTGCATGCACGTGTGTGTGTGTGTGTGTGTGTGTGTGTGTGTGTGTGTGTTTAATCTGCTCGGAATTCTGTAACAAAATACCATGTACTGGATTGCTTATAAACAATGGTAATTTGTTTTTGTTTTTATTTTTTTAATTCAGGAAGCTTTTAATTTTAGGCAAAATGTCTAGCTCAATACCCTCATAACCACTATGTTCACAAGTGTTCCTACAGTCTGTGAACAAAAACAACTACCATTTGGATTTAAACACATCTATTTTGTATAGAATCCTAATTTTTGATCCCTTCTAAAATCATTTTGGTGGCACTTCAATGTTTTCAGAAAACAGTTCAATTCTAATTTTCCTTCCTATAAGAACCTCATGTTTTGTTTTGTTTTTTTTTCTTGACTTCTCCACTTAAGCGAGATATCACTTTTTCTTTGACTTTCTTCTTCCCTTCCAGAATGACTCCACATTAAATTAGAAGCCCCTTGCTGTATACATCTGGAGCATTCGGTACTTCTCTCAACACAGTAGTAATTTATTTCTAACAGTTCTGGAGGCTGGAAAGTCTAAGATCTAAATGCCTACAGACTCATTGTCTAGTCAGGGCACACTTCCTTGTTCATATGGCTTTATTCTTACTGTGTTCTTGCATGGCAGAAAGAGAGCAAAGAATTCTCTGGAGTCTCATTTATAGGGACACTAATCCCATTGGTGAGAGATCTACCCTAATGACCTAATTACCTTCCAAAGGCGTCACTTCCAAATACTATCATATTACTGATTAAGCTTCAGCATATAAAATTTAAGGGGACACAGTCACTCCATAACAAGGTGCGTTTGTAAGTTCTATGAATGTGTGCATTTGCGTATACTGTACATTTAAGTAATTATGTATTCCCATATGTATGCATGTGCTTTTGTGCATATGTATTTACATGTATAAGTGGTTGTATGTATTTGTGTGTGTGTGTTTATGCATGTTACTTGCATATGTGAATCTGTAGTGTGGGTATGTATGCTTACATGTATATACTTGTGCCAGGAAAGTCAAATTTAGGGATCTGAATAGTAGATGGAACAGTATTAACAAAAGACCAAGCTAAATGAAGGGAAAGTTGTAGAATTCTCAGAAGAATATTTGGAATGAAACCATGCAAAAACTTTCTCTAGGGTGAAGAACTGTAACTCATTCCTCTTGAATAAAAGTATTGTGGCCTCTGCCTTCATAACAGTTAGTACATCTGACTTACCAGGTGACACCCCACAATTTTAGACTTTTTACATGATGGTTAGCACATGATGGCTTTTAGAATGGAAGAAACTCATTGCCAGGCTTAAGAACTTGAAGAATTTCATACAATTTTGCACATCATTCATCAACATAAATTTGAGAAATATGTGTAAAATTAGTTTTACTTTTCTAAATTTATGGGATGAGAAGAAAGGTATCTCCTGGGTTCATAATTACCATTATCTAATAATAAATGAGTGAAATAACCAAATTCATTTTACTTTTATGTTGATATTTTATTTCATTTTGAAGCTAAGCATGTTGGTAACTAATAAGCACTAAACTGTGTGAAAATACTATGAAATATTTCAACCTAATATTGGCAATCATATCACTGAAAAGTTCAAATTATTTTATGAAGATATATATTAATATGATAAGAAGCACCCACCATGTGTTGGGAAGGCCAAATATAAAATACAATCTTTACCCTTAAAGAGACACATATAGGTCAAGTGAGAGAATAGAGCAGTAAATAGACAATTTCTGTATAACAAGCTGAAGAAGCCATCTGCCTGAGCAGAGTGCTTTGAAGCATGAAGCAGGAAATGAGCACAACTGCCTGGGAGGACTGGAGAGGCTGCATAAAAAAGGCCTAGTCCACCTGCGTCCTTCATGAAACATGAAGAAGAAACAACACAGCACAGGCAAATGGGCAGTCATTCATACACATACATACATGAATGCATGTACATTTATTTATATATAGGGACTGTAGATATAGCTATGTGTGTATATATACATATATGTATACAATACAGGATTTCATATATATGAAAATATATGTAAAATATGTCCATATATATAAATTGGTATTTGCTTCTATATATACATACACACACATAAATTTATTCTCTTCTTTCTAGATATATCTCTCTATATGTGTGTGTGTAAAATTGGTACCTCTCTCATATGTATACATTATATGTAACACTACATAAGTATTGAATATGTGAGATTCGCAGACTATATATATGTATATATATGTATTACACAGATATGGTATTATATATATACATATATAGAGACAGAGAGAGAAGATGGATACCTTGGTATTATAGAAAATTGACATTATATATAGAATAATTTATATATAATATATAAAATAATATCAGATGATATACATGCACATGTATACATCCAATTATTCTGTTTAATTCAATCTATCTTTGCTATAGTTTGGAGTTAAAATGTCTCTCAGAAAAGTTCATGTGTTACACAATGCAGCCAGGTTTGAAACCGTGGCATGGCTGGAGGACATGGATCACTGGGAGTGTCACCTTGAAGACTGTATTGATCCCTGTACCCTCCTCTCAGGTTCTCTTCCTGGCCACCATGAGAAGAGAGCAGCTTTTTCTCTCCCACCATGCCCTGAAGCCATGTGGTTCCTGCCTTGGAGCCAGCTGATCATGACTGACCTCTGAAACTGAACCTTAAATAAACCTTTCTTCCTTTAAGTTGTGCTTGTCAGTTATAGAGAAGAAACAGTCTTACAGTGGTGGATATTTCCATGTTGATACAGCTCAAAGTTCTTAATTATTCCACACATCTACCCCCACCCAAAACTGAAGAAAAATAAAATACAAATAAGGTCCCTAATAATGAAGTTGTTGCAAACAAAACTTATTGTCAAGAAACAAAGTTGTGTGGTGTTTAAACTACTACATCTCTGAGTCACCATCTAATAAGCGAGCCCTTGCATCTTATCTATTTTGAAACTGGCCAATAAATGTTAACAAAAATTTTGGTGAGAACTTGCCAAGTATTTATCATTTCTCTAATTCCCTAAACTGATCCATATTGTGGGAAGAAAAATGCTTCTGCCCATTTTTTAAACAGATCTGAAATTGTAATATTTGAAGATTTATATATAGGGACTATAGATATAGCTATGTGTGTATATATGTATACAATACAGGATTTCATATATACATATATGAAAATATATGTACAATATAGCCAACATCATTCTCATTTAGGAAAAAAGAATTCCATGAATGTGCAACTCACAGGTGTGTGCAGAAACACAGGCCACTGATTAAGAGCAGGGTATCCTGCCTATTTTATCATTTCGATTGATGATGAGTTTAGGGCTGTGACTGGGGTGGAGTGGGGGGGAGGGGACAAGCAAGTAGCAGGACTGTACTATTCCAGGAAAGGGGAAATTGGGACATGTGGTGCCATATACCTCATACACGCTAGCTTCAGCCTTTGAAAAATTCAGTACCTTTCACAGCTGGAAAGAGAAGCTATAGCAGTGACAAAACTGGAACTCTGAGGGGAAATGAATCACACTTTGCATTTCAGAATTCCTGGGAGGATGGGCCATACATATTAAGTAAGCATGACACAATTTAATAGCAACAGCCTGGCTTAAATTTCAGGTACTGTAAGAAGAGTCAGTTTGGTGGGTGACTAGGTGGCTACTGTAAAATTTCTGGTAAGAGGAGAAATGGAGATGCTCTTTAAAGGAACTTGTGGCCCAAACTCAGAAAGGTTCACAAAGATTCTTTCATTATATACTTAAAGGAGCATGTACAAGAACATTGGGTGATATACAGGAATTTTTTGCAGAAAGAAATCACATTAGAATTACAGTTGTGATCAAATAAATATGAAAAAAAAATCCACTAGAGTAGGAGATGCAGTCATGTAAAATCTGGACATTGAGCAGCAATACATTAAGAGTCTGTGGACTCTGTACTGTACAATGTGGTTGTTACCAGATTTTCATTTCAGGCTCTGCCTGTTGCTGGCTGTGAAAACTTGAGCAAGTTACTTCATGTCTCTGAATATTAGTTCTTTCACCTGTCAAAAAGAGAATTATACTTACTTCATAGGGAAGTTGGGAGAATTTGCATTCACTTGTTATTACTACAATGATTCCTATTGGTTTTTATTCTCTTAGCTAGTCTCAACAAGACAAAATCCTGAAATCAACTCTATGCCTTCTTACCACGTTTTTTAGGCTGGGTAAAATCGCTATTCCAGCCATTCTTGAATAATAAAAAGACTCCAGTTACTTTTAAAAAATTAAAGCATTTAATCCAGTTTAAAACAGTTAGCTGATAGAGAGGAAGTGAGCAAGACTGATATGTTTGTCCTTGGAAATCCTCTGCTGGTGATCTCTGACTACGGTAAACTTACACAGTTTGCCATCAACCCACATGGACTAGGTTTGATTTCCATCCTCAATCTCTCTTTTCTTGTGATGTTCTAGAATCTGCCATACCAGTAAATTTTTTTTCTTTCAAAACTCTCAAATTAATTTAGTTTTGCCATGTTGCTATTAATGTTGACTAAATGGTAGGAAGTAGAAAATGTCTTCAGAAGATGGAGTAATCCATGATAAATTTGAAAACAAGGTTGGGTCCTTATATTGAAGGGATAGGAATGTCATCTAATAAGCTCAGAGTTTTTTCATTTTTATGAATATTAGGAAATTCTGAAAGCCTTTAATCTGTACAGTGACATGACCATATGTTTGGGCTTTTGTTTTTGATCATTTTGGCATCAAATGCCAAATAATAACAATAATTTATTCCTTATTATCGAATGAATAAGGAAGAAAACAGAAGAATTAAATTTTCCAATGACCCATCTAAAGGCAGATACTAAACTGCAGTAAGAATGCCAGCACTGAAGAAACACTCTGATAAAAGTAGCTGACAATCACCTAAAAGCAAAATAAAATGTTATATGAACTATAGATTTGTATTTGTAAGTTAATACTCTGAGTCTTCTTACCATTACAAATTTTATTAGAATGAATTATTCTGGAGTCCTGGATTATGAGTTTCAGTTGGATTTTTTTCTCATGGACTTGATTCAGATTGCATGGATCTTGCAGGGTGAACAAAAGGGGAAATGACCTCATATCTCCTCAACATTTGCTTTCCTTAGAACAAAAGGAAACTACCTTCCCTTCTCCCTCTCAAGTACTTTTTATCTAAACGGCAAAGGCACTTTTTATGAATTAGTCATTTTTATTCTTTTTTTAAGCAAAAACTATTTGTATTTCACTCTGAGCCCCATCTGGAATGGCCTTTTTTATTTTACATTAGCTTTAACTTTGCTCTTATTATTTTTACAAACATTTTAAAAACTTCTTTGAAAATGATATTAAATGCTTTAAGGCATTAGTCAAATACAATTCCCTAAGAAACATCAAAGAAAAGCTGGATTTACTGAGAACAATTTTCCATTGCAATATACCAAAGTAGCAACCACATTTTTGCTAGAGAAAGAACATGGTAATACCCTGTGCCAATTTATATACCCTGCTTTTTCCTGTAATTAGTGTACATCCATTCCTGCCTTAGTCCTCAAGAGCCATCTGGCCATACACTTGCCCTTTTTCACCTTGTTTTTTTAGTTACAAATAGCAAAGGATTGAGTTTGCATCTTTGTAATTTCAAATATATTCCATATTTTTGCAGTTTTCTAATCTTCATAATTACCAGTTTTAAGATTTTTTCCTTAGTAAATTGGGAGAAGAATTCAAATATTAAAACTAATTTGAGTAGCTATCACTTACTAAATGCTACCACATGCCAGGTGTCATGTTCAGGATTTTCCTACAGTATCTCAATTAATCTGTGTGACAAACCCAGAATATAGGAATATATTTCTGGTTTACAAATGATGAAATAAACTCAAATAGATTAAGTGATGTGCCCTAAGTCATATAGCTAGAAAGAAACCTAGCCAGATTACATTTGACTCCAATCTAGGATTCCTAGCTATTGAGCTGCTTTCCTCCCCCACCTAGAACAATCAGTAGGATTTCCAATTCATGACAGAGTTCTGAGCACAAGGACAATTTCCTGTCCCAGAGTTGATACCTTTTGTTTCCTAAAAGAGAAATGATTCCATGGATTGGACACAAAAAGTTTTAGAAACTTATTCATATAAAGAAAAATGTTGTTGCAAATTGAGGGACAATTTATTTTATCTAGAATCTTTTAAATTCCCCAAATTAAGACAGAGGTGTGATGTGAGGTTGATCCCTACACACTGAGAAAGATGTGTGGCCTGCCCGTGGCTGGGGACTGCATTCAGTCTCGATTCTTGGATTCAGTTCATAAGATTCAGATTATTAGTAGTGGATAGTCCATTTCTAATTTTTCCATAGCAAATTAAATCAACATTATAGACTTATTTTCTAGTGATAAGGTACTATTTAGTGTTCTAAACCCTTCTACAATACATCACATAGGGGAAAGAAGAATATGAAAGTATACAAGCAATTCATTAACATCCAATTAGTGCTATCAACATTTGTTCATACTCTGTATTTTGCTAGACTAGAATTATTATTACATTAAGTAATCTGACACTTACAGTCTGTATATACCAAGCTTTACTCATCTACTGGTGGGTGAGTTTGAAAAGCCAGAAAACCTTCCAAAAGTTATAAACAGAAATAAGTATGGCATCAGATAATCTAAGCACTGAAATGCCAACTTGACCATTGGGAGTCAATGGTGTTACCTCCCTTCATTGGAATTATAGAAAATTATGATGCTTAAGAGCAAAGCTTTCTAAAACTATTTTATTAGTGCACTGCAATTATACATCATAGTGAGGTTCAATGTGATAAAAACATGCATTCACACAGCTCTTTGTGTATTTATCTCCACACCCCCTCCTACTTCTCTCTCCCTACGTAAGATAGTGAGATTGAGTCGGACTTGAAAACATGAAGTGCCCTTCCTGACACTGACTCACTTTGCATCCTGTGCTAGTCAAATAACCTTGCTGAAGGTTGGTTTCTTCACCTGCAAAATGGAAATAATAATATGTATGGTAAAAAGGTGTTGTGGAGTTTAATTAGTGTTTCTAAAATACTTTGAGATGATCAGATGAAAGGTACACTTTAAATGTACAGCATTAATTATTATTTTTATTGCACATAATCATTTGAAAATAGAAGCTGTTGGATGCTGATTTATCATCACTCAATATATAACATTATATATATAAGCCTCTTTCTGAAAACCATGTTCTTTAAAGTCAGTGTGATCAACTCATTCATAGGCTATTCCCAAAGAAATCATCTTGGGAAAATATGCAAAATAGAATAACTATCAGGAATAGAGAAAAGCATAACAGGTAAGTATTGGTTTGACCAGTTAGAGCAGACACACCTAACTGTTGAGGTAAACACAACAGAAGAATGGATAATTGAAGGAGAGGAAGAAATAGCTTGATTGCAAAACAATATAATAGTGCTTCTATTTGAAGTGTGTTTTTCTTCTTAGGGACTCAAAGCAATTTAACAATATTATCTCCTTAATTTTCATAACATCCCCATAAGGAAGAGAGCAAAGAGGAATCTACCTTAGAGATAGGTAAATATAGACTCAGTGACTAAGCAATTTACCAAGGTCACCGAGTCCATTGCTGGCTACAAAGTGTATGCTGTCCTTTTCCTGCATCTAAAGAAATAGTTTGCTAGAGGCTAGACAGGGACTGGAAATCAGATGTCTTGCCCCTTGTAACTGAGTGATGTTACCTCTCTTCAAATAAATGCATTGGGTGTGAGGATAAAGGCACTTTACAAAAGATTTCTCTTCAATGTCTCCACAAGATTTCTACTAGTGCTCAGAAACTGTCAGCAGGGTTGAGGAGTTCTCTCCTAGAATAACAGTACCTGGGAAACCATGTTTCCTTTTCTAGTGTGTAGTTGCTTCAATTTCTATTTACATTAGTGATCACAAAGATCTAAGAGAAGCTTTCTTCTTTAAGGATACTTTCCCACCACTGAGGAAAAAGAGCTCTCAGTAGAGGGTATGTAGAATATGCTCAATAGATCATTTTAATTTCATATCAGGAAATATTCAAAATGTTTGATTCCAGTCTCATTATCCAGAAGTCCTAGTATATGTTCATCTTACACAAATCAGACCTTAAAACTCTTTCTATATATATCTACGTTTTGGCTTCAGGCTTCACAAACTTCCTTAATACAATTCTTTTTTTTTGCAGTACTGGGGATTGAATTCAGGGGCAGTCTACCTCTGAGCTATACCGCCAGCCCTATTTTTTACTCTCTATTTTGAAATCAGGTCTCACTAAGTTGTGGAGTGCCTCACTAGGTAGCTGAGGCTAGCCGCAAACCCAGATCCTCCGGTCTTAGCCTCCCAAATACTGGGATTACAAGCATGTGCCACCACACCCGGCTCCTTAATATAATTCTTACACAAACATCCAAGATATAGAATATGGATTCAAGGCCATTTATATTATATTTGGGATGTCATGCAATATCTGAGACTACTTAACTGTCAAAAATTACCAAGATTCCTTTACCACCTCTTATTTTATGTTAATTTGACTGGCACTATTAGTAGTAGACTTTTTATGTTTTTATGTGATTAAGATCTATCATGAGATAACATCTTGATAATATTTTTTCATATAGGGTAAGTATTCCCACTGATATTTTGTTTTCAAATTTATGTACTCCCTCCTCTTCCTCCTCCTCCTCCTCCTTCTCCTCCTCCTTTTTCTCCTCTTATATGATAGATTTTAAACAACATTTTATTGTACAGGAATGGTGATAATAGACATCCTTGCCTTGTTCCTGATTTTAGAAGAACTGCTTTCAGTTTGTCCCAATTCAGTTTGATGTTGGCTTTAGGTTTGTTGTCTATTGCCTTTTTGATGTGCAAGTAAATTCCTTCTCGCCTCTAATTTCTTCAGTGTTTTTACCATGAATGGCGGCTGGCTTTTGTCAAATTCTTTTCTGCATCTATTGAAATAATGATGTGATTTTTTTGTTCTTAGTTCTATTTGTGTGCTGAATTACATTCATTGATTTGTGTATGTTGAACCAAGGTTGCATCCCTCGAATGAAACCAACTTGATCATAATATACAGTCTTCTTAATATAATTTTGAATGTGAATTGCTGGTATTTTATTAAGGATTTTTGCATCTATATTCATCAAGAATTAGCATGGAGGTTCCTCAAAAGACTAGGAATGAAACCACCATATGACCCAGCTAAGCCACTCCTCTATATCTTTCTAAAATAATTAAAGTCATAATACTATAGCGATATGAACATGCTCATGTTTATTGCAGCACAATTCACAATTGCCAAATTATGGAACCAGTCTAGGTGTCTGTCAACAGATGAATGCATAAGGAAACTGTGATCATATATATATATATATATGTGTGTGTGTGTGTGTGTGTGTGTGTGTGTGTGTGTGTGTGTATGTATATGCAATGGAATTTTACTCAGCCATAAAGAAAAATAAAATTACGCTATTTACAGGAAAATGAGTGAAACTTGAGAGAATTATGCTAAGTAAAATCAATCAGACTCAGAAAATCAAGAGCCACATGTTCTCTCTCATATATAGAAGCTAGAGGGGAAAAAATTAAATAAAAAGAATCTCACAAGAACTAGGAGAGAGGCAAGTAGTGGAAGGAGATATGGGGAGGGAGGAGTGGAAGGATAGGAGATGTATGGAGAAGGAAAAAAGCAAGTTAATGTTTTGTGCATATATTGATGTATCAGTAAGAATTTCACTATAATGTACAATTACAAATCACCAATAAAATATTTAAATAAAATAAAACAACTTTTATAGAGAGACTTAGAAAATATGTGAAATGCAAAAGCATAAAATAAAAAAAGAAGAGGGAGAACTAGACTGTGAGGACTTGCTAAAAACCCACTAAAAATAATATTCATGCAAAAAGTCCCTTTTCTCAAACACACCTGTTTGAACAAAAGATGAATTGGTAAAGGGATTAAAGTCTAACAAATTGTCACATTACAGATATGTTTACTCACTTGCAAACTGGCACAAATAATAACTCCTAGAATTCCTTTTGTTTAGTTCTTTATGATTCAATTGGTATTTATTATGGAATAAATCTATAAATAAATTTGTGTTGAGTAGCAATGATATAAAACTGGGAATCCGTTCCAAATTTTGAGCTATTTTTCTCCTTATTTTGTATATCCTATAGATCCAAAGTGGCAGTTGTCTTGCGTCTAGAGAGTCTGACAGAACGATTCTGCCTGTCTGGTTGTTCATGACTCACTCTACTCAAGTTCACAGGACTATGATTAATCAGAGGGCAAGTCTCTACCTTGCATGATTTATCACACAATCTCCAGCTTCCCAACTTATATCAACTCGCTAGGCCAAGCAGTACAACATACAGCAACCTGTAAAAAGTACTTTTCAAATAAACTGAACTTCAAAATAACCAACACCTACACAAGTCTGCAGTGCCTGGTCCTCTAATGCCCAGACACATCAACAAGTATAGTGATGTTTATACCCATAGTTATTACTGCAGTTTCTCTGGAGATGGATAGAAAACATCTTGTGTGATTTAGATTCTCCCAATACCTAGAAATGATATTGCATAGTAGGCTTTTAAAATATGTCTCTGTAGGTAAATTTTCCTGGCCAAAAGGCTAAATTGTATTAATTTCAAAACACTCAGAATATTCTAATTGGCATTGATTTGGATTTTTCTGCAACAGTGTCTGCCAGCTGGACCTCCTCCTTATTCATGATTCCACCTGGGGGTGTGATGGGGGTCATGGTACTGCTTATATGTGCAGAGGGAGAAGAAGTATTCATGAAGAGACTCCGTTAAAAAACACAACTTAACAGTCTTAAATTGGGTTAGAGAATCTACAGGATCAGATCAGCATATAAAAGCCAGAATTCAGTCCACTTTATGATCATAAGCAACTACAATTCACCAAGCAATATGAAATTAGCATGAACATCAAGGGGAAAAATGATATTGCTAATAAGCTTTTAGTAAAGTTGTATGTGAAACCTGATACTCTGTTCTATTTTCTGGCCCTGAAAAGTTACTCATATTTAGTCTAAAAATAAGATACAGATGCCCCAAGATATTTTTAAGGACCCTCTTACAAAGTCCTAAAAATAATCATTTCTACTGACAAAGTATGGCATGGCCAGCTTCTGGGAGCTGCAACTAAGGTATTTAGAAGTTAAGAGTAAAGACTTCTTTGCTTGGAGGTGATGAAAACCTACTGTGCTATAGTGTAAGCAGCCAGGGAAGGAACTGGAATGTGTTTGCTTAAAGAACAATGGCCAGATTATACCATTGTGGGAAGAGCATGCCTTTTGGGAGAGGCATCCTTTCTCCAACTTTTGTGGATTCAATATGACCGATCCAGTTTTCCAAAAACCAACCCACCAAGCAACAACCGTAAGCTTAATTCTCACTGTCATTCTCAATGTCTCTCTTGTTTCTTTAGCTTCTAAAATGAGTAGGGTCAGAACTACATGGTGCCTCTCTCCTTACTTATGAATGTCCCCCTTTTTAGTGCAACCTGGAGATCACACCCATATCTACACTAACTCAGCAGCTCAAGAGCAAAGCAAAAGAAATCCTAGGATGATCTCTCCTCACTTCTAGAAAACCTGCTTTGGATTAGTTTGTGTCCAGTTGACTGAGTCATGTAATTATCCCACGGGAAACATAGGATAGGACTACATTTAGATGCCATGGACTGATCCCATAAGCTCCATTATTTATTTTAATAAAGCATGGTTGTACTCGTTTGGTGTATGTATTCGTTGTAATAGTAATCAACATTATATGGACTCTAATTTACAGTGAATGCATCTTAAGCACATAGAAAGGTATAATTAATTACTTCAGTAGAAGAAGCCCTTTGGTTCTCACAAAACTCTGCCCCTCTTGCCTCCCCTACTTCCTCCCATTCTTCTGTTTTATGACATGAAGGAATTTAAGTTGTTTTAGGCTTTCTTCTCTCAGCAGCCCCTGACTGAAACTTTTATGGTCCTCCACCAAAGGGTAAACAAAGGTAAACACTAGTCATTCTCTCATTTATACTGCAATTAAATATCATAACATGAGGATTGCTTGTGAATGTCAGTTCAGATTTATTGAAAATAAAATAACATAGTTCATAGCTCATTCCATTCAAGTATTGCAAAGGCTTATTCTTAGGCCTATTGCTGCGTGTGTTGACGATTAGTGTTATATATGGGTAGGAGATTTGCTTTCCAAAGACTTCTTGGCTTAGATACTAAATCATGATCAGCCACACTCTAGGTGACATTTTTCTCTTCTTCTATTCCCACATAAAACTCCCACTGAAGTGACAGAGAAGACTCATATGTGGGGGAGTTTGACTTGGTATTCACGTAGATTTTTTATCCATGAAAAAAGAGTCACATTTTATCTGTTCACAATGGATCAATACCTGTAATCTCCCCCTTCTAGCATCAACAACCTAATTTCAGCTTACAGACTAGAATGGTATCACATGCATTTCAAAATATAGGCATGCATCCTCTATTAAAAAAGAATTTGGCATTTCTAGAATTTAACACCACAAATCAATGTAAACTAAGCTCAACGTAGCAAAATCCTACACAGTTTGAAAACTGGAGGAATTGAAATCAGCCTGCCCAGTTGACAAGTGACTCAGTACTGGAGTTTAATTGTCCTTGCTGTTTGCCAGTAACTGTAAGCAGGTACTTATCTTGACCTCACTGTGCTGGTTCACCAGCATTTTTCAGTTGGGAAAGTAACTACGTGAACTACAGCGGCTGTGCTACATGAAAATAGGTGTATTATCGTTGGCATTTTGGACAAGCCTTGGGCATTTCATTATCCGGGAATAGCACAGGAGAGCATTACACTGTGCAAAGAGATGGGCCAAGATGATGAAACATTGGCCCTCGTCCAATATAGCAAGTGGTTTACACCCAGTATCAGCTAGGAAGGCATTTGTTCACACATATGGTGACATTCTCAGCTTAGAAAAGCCTGGGAACTTACCTTCTTTCACTCACTCACACTCACACACATTTACAAATATAAAACTTGCTATCTAAATCCCACAATGCCTTTAGCAGGAATCTAAACCATGAGATAAATTTATGGATCAAAAGTTAATGATATATGTAATTAAGTAGGTTCAGCTTGGAGTTTTGAATCATGAAGCATGGGAGATGTTGAAAGATAAAACTGGCAATGTATTTTCAGTTAGTTTTCAATTTTTTTTATATCATTAATGTTTTAGAACAAATAAGTTCCATAAAATCACCATGTAATCTTCAAGTATCATTTCAATCCTTCTAGGAGCCTCACTCTTTCCCAAACCACCACTACATCACTTATAGGTTAAAAAAAAAAATGACCATGAAGCTTGCACACTTTCTTTCTCTCCCCTACCAAGAACTGACTAATGAGTAGAGAAATAAATTAACAGTAAATAGAATGAGTCTAAGATAATTGATTGGTTGAATAATCAAGGATAAGTGGTAGTTCTCAGAAGGAAGTAGCTTCCCTGTGGTGAATAAGGATCTATGTTCCACACAAGTCTTCATGATTAGAAGTGTCTCTGTTCTATGAAACAGTAAGCCTGACAACTCATAAGTATTATGAAATTGAGGACCATTTCAGGCCATCAGAGAGCTTTGTAACGGGAAATACCACTTGACCTCCTTGGGATTTGGTTTCCTCATCAAAAAAGGACTCACCTCAACAATTTTTAGCAATCTTTCCAACATAACATACCTGAATTCTATGTCAGAACCACTGGATTGACACTTGTACATTGACTTTGTTATTCTATTTTACTGAAAAAAATAGGGAATTTAATTCTCTTATATCTTCTCTGATTATCTACCTCTGGGAATTATCTGCAAAGGCAGTGTTGGAGCAAAGATGATATGTTTACACCTCTACAGAAATTTGTATGACACCATACAAATGACTGGACAACATTGTAATTCTCTAACACTCCAGTTCTTTGAAGCTTTTTAAGATACCATGGCCCTATAGAAACAATCATATATTCTATTTGTAGTTTAGTTGCTGCATGCATGTGTTTGTGTGCATGCATGCATAGCTGAAGAGATAACTTTTAGTCTTTATCAACTTGGAAATTCCTTGATGACCTTTCTCTGTTCTCGGTTTATGAAGGGAAGATGGTTTTATACTAAAGGAAAAAGAAAGAAAATTTCTCTCTCCATCCTTCATCCTCAGTCACAAACAATCTACAACCACCTAATTTTACTTTCAAAGCAGTCTTTTTCTTTAACCTTGGGCTAAATTTATCATCAATGCCATGAAATAATGGCCATTTGTGTCTTTAAAGTCCTGATGGACATCCTTACGTCTTATGGCCTATCATCGAAGTCTTTCATTTTTAGAATAAATAATATTTACAATAAACACAGAAAATTTATTTCAGAAGACCATTGTCATATGGAGTGGGTCCCCCAGTACTAAAGAATAAAGTACTAATTGAAGTAGGTCAGAGCATCTCAGAAATAAAACATCTGGTATTTGTTGCACAAATGCCAGGTCTTTAACTCTACAAGCTTATTTTGTGGTCAGAATGTAATAAAATAAATAAACTCTAGACAACCTGGTGCCCCTCACTTGAGCTTGTCTTACATTCTCCTGTATGATTTATTTCTAAGTTTTGGCCCCACACATTTGTCTCTTAGATACATTTTCTAACAGTAACCTCAGTTTTCATCTCTGGGCATGATTGGACTCTCAAATCCAAGCTTTATTTCACTACAGAGCACTGGGGCAGTGTCTTTTGTGACCTAATATCAGCCCTAGATTCAAATCCAGAGTTAAACCCTTTGGCAATTTCCAACTGGGCCCACTGCAGAGGGCCTGCCCCTGTTCAACAGTCAATAGGCCATAAGACCAGCAAGCCCATAAAGTCCATGGCTGGGAACCAGGCCAAATAAATGAGAACAATACAGCATGGTGGAGGAAAGAATATAGTCTGGCTACATAATTCATAAATAAATTCATATCTGCCTCTATCCTAAATATTTGTCAATGCATAAACCACTTCCTGTTAGGGGTTCTCAACTTTGGCTAACAGGAATAATCTGAGGAACTTTAAAAAACATTGGTTCTTGAGCTGAATACGGTGGTGCACACTTGTAATCCCAGTACTTGAGAGGTTAAGACAGGAGGATTGCAGGTTTAACACCAGCTTAAGCAACTTAGTGAGACTCTGTTTCAAAATTGTAAAATCTGGAGGTATAACTCAGATGTAGAATATCCCTGGGCTTGACCCCCAGTACCAAAAAACAAAACAAAACAAGTTTCCCAGGGCCTCATCTGCAGATTTCCATAATTAATTCATCAGACATGTTTAAATGTTTAAGTCTGGAATACATTGCTTCCCTACATTTAGAATGCATCAGAAACACCTGAATATCTTATTAAATGCAGATGCTAATGCAGTAGGTCAGGGTGAAACCAAGATGCTTCATTTCTAATAAATTTCCAGACATTGGTGATGTTTGTTTACTTTTGAGCAACACTTTGATAGCAAGATGGAAACTACTCCCTAACACCTGAGAAACAACTTACTACATTTGCTAAGTTGGTTTTTCCACTTGCCTGTGGTTGGTTTATAACAACAAAAGCCAGTGGCGACTCACCTTCCCAGTCCCCACTGCAATTTTACAAGCTAATTTCACAGGACATGCAGGCTATAATGTTTGTATTTATTTCATCCTTAATTACTGTTATCTATCCCCTTTTATGCTTGAAGCCATCATACTTCTTTTCAAACTGAGTATCCACAACAGCAAACAGAAAGTCCATCAAAGCAAAACAGAAAAAAATAAAACTACAAATCTTTATTGGGCAAAGGCCTGTGGGAAACATTTATCCTAAGAACAACCACATTATATAGTTATTAGTACTACTCTCACTAGAATATAACCTACATAAAGTCAGGGGTTTTGTATATTTTGTTCACCTCTCCAATTTCCTTGTCAAAATAGTGATTGAAACAACAAATCCTGATTCTTTGGTTGAGAGATAAGGGCACAGAAAGATTAAATAAGGTTTATGAAATCACACAGCTAATAAGCAACATAAGCAAGACTCAGACCCAGATAATTTGACTTGGTCCCCATGGCTTCTCCATCATGTCACGATGCCTCCAGTTTAAGAGCAGACCAGATTTCATCATCACTTCCATGTTAAACCAAACTTTTGCCTCCACATATGTCTTAGTTCATTTTATAAAAGAATACCTGAAACAAAATATTTTTTGTGGTACTAGAGATTGAACCCAGGGTGTCAGAACACTGAGCTACACCCCCAGTCCATTTTACCTTTTTATTTTGAAACAAAGTCTTACTAAGCTAACATGTGCTGGCCTCAAATCCATGATCCTCCTTATCTCAGCCTCCCAAGTACTGGGATACAGCCATGTACCACATGGTGTGGCTACAAAGTAATTTTAATAAACATAAATTTATTAATTCACAGTTCTGGAGACTGGGAAGTACAATTCAAGGGGGCAGCATCTGCAAAGGCCTTTCTATTGTATTGCATCGTGTCATGCTGAAAGATGGGAACAAGGGAACAAAAGATTGAATTTATGACCTCAAGCCCTTTTATAATCTCCAACAA
>PVLC010006016.1:0-60353 GCA_004027655.1 Graphiurus murinus
TTTAAAGCTCTGCCTACATTCTTTCTGAAAATTCTGTATTGTTTCTAGTATTAAAGCTCTGAATTGTTCTTCTGGTAGTCTCTGCCATTCTGGGTTGGTGAGATCTGTTATTGAGGGGTTGTGGTGGCTCATTGTTTCTTTGTTATTTCTCCTTCCCATGGTTTCCCTGTTCATCGATTTATATCTTTGCTGTTCTTGCTAGTTTTCTTGTCCAATCTCTGTAGTTGAGGTTTAGGGATGACAGGGTGTATTCAGAGAGAGTTTGGGTGAGAGGTCACCGTGATAGGTGCAGGGATAGGGTAAAGAAGGGGGTAAAGATTAGAGATGGTAGATATTGCTTTGTGACAGGAAAAAGAGGAAAAGAAAAGATAGGAGGTAAAGTATAGCAGAGAGGAATATGGGGGGGGCTTGTAAAAGGGGTAAGGAGGGGGTTCAATGACCTAAGCGAGAGATAACAAAGCAAGTATTCATCCAAATAAACATAAACAAATCAAAGCAATAACAGAGTTTAGACATGTCAAAATTGAAAACTTAACACCTAAAGAGAATGAAAAAAACATAACAAAACAAAACCAAAAACCAAAACCAAAAAAAGACAAAATGAAACAAAAAATAAAAAATAAAAACAAAAAAAGAACAAAACCGCCAAAATCTACAAATAGCAGTCACTAAAACCAACGCTCTCCTAGTTCGTAAGTACCGAGCTTAAATTTTCACGTGTGTCTTTGGCGTTTTTAATTTATTTACTTATTTTAATTTGCTCTGTCAGTGCAGGCACTGAGTTGCCCACTACTAGTTTATGTCTCTGGACTCTCCTCTGGGTCTGGCTGCATCTCTGATTCTGCTTTTTGCTTTAGCAGTCTAAAATCAGGCCTTTCCAGAGACCCTGTGTGCACTGGGTTCCTCCACCCTTCTGGCCCTGTCTAGGCTCTAGCAGGGCGGATGGCTGAGTCTATCCTTTGTTTTGTGAATCCCACACCCTGCACTCGAGGTGCACATGACTCGACTTACGTCTCCCTGCAGTTCGGCCTGTTCCTGTTCTGATGGCTGGTGGCGCAAATAGACAATGATGGTCTGTGTAGCTAGCAGGAAGTTGGTGGGAGGGGCTGGCGTGCAGGCTCGGTTCTCTGCTGTTCAGCCTGTTCCACCTCCTGGACAGCTGGGGGTGCAGTCGGACAATGATGGTTTGGATAGCTGAGAGGAGGATGGTTGAGAGGAGCTGGCGGCTAAGATGGTGGCAGCCACATGCTGGGTCCCCCAAATCTCCTGATCTCCACCCAGGCGCTCCAAGTTCACGCCCAGGCTTCAAGCACTCCCTCTCTTCCCCCAGTCAAGAGGCTGGGCTCCCGGCCGATCTGCTTCAGGCTCACTTTTCCATCCCTGGAGCAGAGTGTGGAGGCTGACCTGCCTGCTCGGCCTTCCCGGGTTGCTGAGTGGCGCAGGCTGATGATAGTCTGGCCAGATGGCAGGTAGCTGGTTGGGAAGGGCTAGCAGGGGGGATGGTGGGCCGCCGCTCCACGGCCCGCTGGCTCCCGCTGATTCGTCCTGCCCCTCCGGACTCAGCTCCTCCGCTCCCGCCTCAGGCCCAGGCCTCCGCCAAGAAGCTGCGTCCCACTTCAGGCTCTGGGCGGTCTCATTCCACGCTGAGGCGATGCGCCGTGACAGTCCCCAGTCCCGCGGGTGCCCACGCTGAATGCCCCATGGTTCTGGTCTCCGCCTGGGTGCGGCGTGGGGTGCCAGGGGTGCTGTGTCCCGGGGCCTGCCGTTCTCAGCGTCTGGGTGGCCCCCAAGACTCCTGGTCCTGCCCTTCCATAGCCTACCTCCTTGGTGCAGAGTCCGGCTGCTGCCTGTCCCGGCAAAGCCAGGCCGGCGGGGGTCCGCCGGGAGCGCGGATCGCTGTGCGATGGCGTCTTTTCTTGTCCCTGCTCTGCTTTCTTGATCTTCTTTATTTGTTTGTGGTTCAAATTTCGCTTTTTTCCTTCTGTTGAAAAGATCTTTTTATGGTAAATTTAGATCCAAATCACCGTGTTTGTGAATAGACGGTTCACTCAGTTGCCATCTGGGATCTTCTACATATTATATATTATATATACACATATACATACATATTTTTCCCCAAGTGTCTATCCATAGTAAACCTCTCCTGATTTGAAAACATATACTCAGCTATGGATCATACACCTACATTTCATGTCTAGTTAGAATTTCACAGTCCATCTTTCTCAGCTCATAGCCTTCAGGCTCCAAAACAAAACAAAACCTCACTAGTTCCCTAAGCCAGAAGTTTAATATTTCCCCATTCTTTTGTCTTTCTCATAGTCCTCTTCACATTCCTCTTCTAACCCATCAGTACACTCTGTTGTTTCTGTCTGGCCTCATCTGCTCTTGTAATCTTTACTGCTGTGATCCAAGACCAAGTTACTACCACACTCCCCTAGGCTTCTGAAATGGACCTGAACTGCTCTTTCTTCTTTTTATTCCTGTTCACCTATGTTCCAGGCTTCACTGAGAAGTTATATGCTATTTTTAAAGGTATACCTGATAGTGTCACCTCCCTGTTCAAAACCCCAATCAGTTTTTAATTTCTGTATGTTGACTAACTGTTCCATACACAGAAGTCTTGATTAACACCATATAAACTAGGTATTTTTCATAAGAATATGTCTGGGCTTTCAAACATATAGAGTTAATTTGGGAGAAAGATTCTTCATAAGCAGATGCAGGTGAAGTGAGATAAGACTCCAGCTCCTCCCAGGCGTGGTGGTGCACGCTTGTAATCCCAGCATCTGAGAGGCTGAGACCGGAGGATTCAGGTTTGTGGCCAGCCTTAGCTACCTAGTGAGACACTCCGCAACTTAGTGAGAATCTGTTTCAAAATAAAGAATAAAAAATAGGGCTGGGGGTATAGCTCAAAGGTAGAATGTCCCCAAGTTCAATCCCCAGTACTACAAAAAAAAAAAAAAGACTCCAGCTCCTCTGTGTGGATGCCAATGAGTTTTCAGAAGAGGCTATGGCTTTCCTGGGGGACGGTGAAAGTGGGATGGCTCCAGAACTTTGAACTTAATGTTTTACCAAACCAATGAACTTGCTCTTGTGCATTTGCGAGTCAGAAATGCAGTCTCAGATAACTCAGCTGAGCAAAGAGAATGCCCAGGACAGCACTTTTAACTATGTTTAAATCAATAAACTGAGGGGCAGTAGTTTCAGGTTTCTCCAGCAGCCCCATAGGTCATGTTGACTAGGAGTTAATGGGCTAAGGAATAAGAATGGGAGCTCAGGGATTAACTGTTTGACTTTTCATTAACTCAAGAACAACACTGCAAGACTCATTTGTCTTCCACACAAAATCATACAAAATTCTCTCTTTATTAAATATACAGTATTTACAGTTTAAGTCTTTCTTCTGTACAACAATAACCATAGAAAACAAATAAATCTAAGGCTAAATTTTATCTTCCCATACAGTGTATTAAGACATGTTACATGGTCTACAAAACTGACTTGGGATGAGGCAACATCACTTGGGATTCTTTAATAGGAACAAAAATTAGGAGATTCCAAGGAAAAGGGAGACTCCAGCAGAACCACAGAATATGACCTGTTTTGTGCTTTTACCATCATAAAGAGCCTGACATATAAATGTTACATATTTATATGTAATTGCCATTTTGCATTTTAATGTTTACTTTCTCTTTAGTTGATTCCGTGTTCTATCATCTTTATATAGAGAGCGTCTGAACAAGTCAGAGGAGTAATATTCCATTTGAAATGGACACTGTAATGCTCTGTGTTAGAGATTGGGAGATTCCATTCCATGAACTAATCTGGATGGTTGCCTGCCATCATTAATAAAGTTTTATTGGAAGGGTCTTCCCAAGACAACACAGGATATTGAGAGGCTTGCCAAATGCCATATCCAAAAGGAGAAAATTCTCAATCTTGGTTCTTACCAGCTACCTAGTTACTCTCATAGTATGACTATGCTACTTTAAGCAATATTTGGTATTTTTTTTCAAGAGTATTTAAGGCAGGACAAGATTATACTGATTGATTCTGCCACTCAAAGAGAAAAGACTATGCTCATATTTCACATAAAAACTTTGGGGTCAGAGTTGACAGCAATGTAAAAGCATGAGTAGGTAGATGCCTGTTAACATTATCCCATAAAG
Source organism: Graphiurus murinus (assembly GCA_004027655.1). NCBI lineage: Eukaryota > Metazoa > Chordata > Mammalia > Rodentia > Gliridae > Graphiurus > Graphiurus murinus. The sequence goes on from PVLC010006016.1 coordinate 4,170, forward strand.
TTTTCCTTCAAAGAGACCTTTCAAAGATGCTGTAGGGTGACACCGTGCTTCTTCTGCATACCTAGAGCCTTTACCATACTCTGTGAGGTTACTGTTGGCATTTGAAGCATGGGAGAACTTAATGCTAATGAAAATAAGACCAGGCTGTAATCACTAACACCTTTAGTAATGACCCTGTGATTCTTCTTAATTTTATCCTGCTATTGTATAGAGAGCATTCCTGTGTCCTTGGGGAGGATTGAGAGGTACAGTGTTCCCAGATTCTGTTAGATGGAAAGTCTGGTACCCACCATCAGGGCTGGAGAGCATCACACCTTCTTAGCATTATGACATGTCTGTGGATGATAGGACCAAAACAGAAGGAAGAAAGTATACACAAGTATCTCAGTACTTCCACCCACAGGGGCTCTGATTCAGGGCATGGACATAGGGAGCTTTTGGACAGATTCTTTTCCTTAAAGCTTTATCTGGATGCATAACTTGAGCAGGTTTAATCATTGTGGTGATAGTTCTAAAGCACCCTGGGAAAATCTTTATGAAATAAAATCTTGAACAAAAGTAGAGTAGGGTCATGAGGGGTAAAAAATGTCATGCAAAGCTGAGTAGAAAGTTGCTCATACAAAGTGTGTGATATTGCCTCTTCCTGATGTGTAAGGTGATGGTCTAAATGCACTAAAGACTCCTGAGTTAGGAGCCAGGAGAGTGGGAGGAGGAGCCATTGCTGATTCATGGGGGAAGCAGTGACCCTCCTCACCCCCAATAGCTACCACTTGCTGCCATAATTCCCCTCTTCCTCTTGACCCACTCCCAGCAGGTCTGGTTGAAACTCCATGACCAACCATTTGCCTTATCTGCTCAGCCCAGCACTCATATCTGCTCAGCTGCTTTGTAGACTCTAAACATAACAAAAGGCAGAAGACTATCTTACAAAGTACAATATTTCACTAGAAAATGTGCTTCTCTGTTCTCCCTCAGAATTTCTTAGTGCAACATAAGAAATATCACTCAAAATAGCAAACAGTTAATTATCAAAATCTTATATGAAGGAGTCAAATAATTGTCAACACAGTATGGAAATACAAAACAGATATGCATGTAGAATTTCCTGGAGAATACTTGAGTAACAGCCCTATTTTTTACAGTGTGTGTGTGTGTGTGTGTGTGTGTGTGTGTGTTGTATTTTTTCCCCTTAAGGTGTTTGTTTCAACTATCTAGAATTTATGAACACAGAGCTAAGAACAAGAGAAAACCCAAAATCTGCAAACTAAATGGCGGGAAGAGTTGAAGTATGAGTAAGTAGAAAGGAAGATCTGAGAACTGTGTATGGAGGTAACTTGATCGCACTGTCTTTTAAAGAAAAAATCTTCAAAGTGCAGGAGAGACATGGAAAAGAACTCTCTTCTCCATGTATTCTTACAGTTTTGGATTTGCCTGCGCTATCTTCCATTAACATCCTCTGCCTTCTGCAGGAACAGGTAAGCCTATTTATTTACTTACTTATTTATTTATTCCACATATAACCAGTAGGACAATCGAGAACTAAGTCTATCCAAGCCTTTATCTGAGGAAGAATGAGTGACGGAACTATACAGTTGTTTCCAAACCGTCTTGGCCACTGCTGTGGTAATGAGGCTGTGATGGACTATAGCTGTGGGGAAATTCAAAGGAAATTGGGGCAGTTGGTGAATAAACTCCTAAGGCTTTTATTAAGTAAAAGTACTTGATTTCTGTATCCCTGTATATTTTGGAGAAGATGCCCTGATTGTACCTTCCCAGTGTAGCTCCTCCAACCGAATAAACTTGGTGCTGAGAGAGGGCATGAATGGTCTTCAGGATTGGAAAATTCACCCTGGGAAGATAAGAGAGACCCGGAAAATGCTTTTTAGTCAGTTACTTAAGGACAGGCTTCATTTAGCTCTCAGAGATTTCCCAAATGGTCCAAATGAGTCCAAATGGTCGAAAGAGTCCGCATGGTTCAGTAAGAAAAAGGAAGATTTTAAGACACAATGGACAACCACAGAGCTATCATCAGGAAAACCTAGAAGAACTATGATATTTGATGTCATAAATAAATGGTAGCTAAAGAATTGAGGAGAAAGAGAGAATCATAAGTAGAGTTTACTGTTTTCTACCCTATATAGAATCCCAAGTTTTCTCCTAGGTTTGACTTACGAGAAAGAAGACTTTTGAAATATCTAACGCCAAAACCAAAACAAGAATATAGAGAATTCAGTTCCTTCCTAAGAATGTCCGAGATGGGGACCACTTATTCTTGCTGCCCCCAAAGAGTTAATCCACCTGGCTCTATGAAAATGCATCAGCATAGATAGATATTTGCTTCATGGGTGAGGAACACAAAGCAGTTTATTGCAAATGGAACTGGTAAATGAGAAACAACATTATATGTATTGCTCAGAATTTGTAAGGGTTTTGAAGGCTTTAAAAGTGCTTTATCAAAATAATTTTTCAGGATCATTGCTCATATCCCATAACATTTTATGCACACCCCTATTGAAAGAATCGCACCACCCCTGCTGGCTTTGAACTCACCCAGGGCAAGAGAAAGGCATTAACATTGCTATAACTAATGCCTAGCACAGCCCTTGGAGTAGCAGGGACTACATACATACTTCCTGAATGAGAAAGGTATTTACATTCCTACAACCCTTGGAGTAACAGGCATTCCGTATGTACTTCCCAAATGAAATAGAAAGATCATTTATTCATTTTGTTCTAATTCTGTTCCTGCCACACCATGGTGGGCATGGGTCTGAGGAAAGGTAGTCAGGTCAGTACCACCTCCATTATTATGAAAGTAAACAAAAAGCATTTTAGAAATATCAGCCCCAGGATCCTTAAAATCAATCTCCCATGTATAGTAGAGAGTGAATAGAAGAGGCTAGGCAATTCATAAAAATATATCTAGAGAAATAACAAATGTCCATTTCTCTAGATGGATTCTCATACAAACCATGACAATCTATCCCTATACACATAGTAAATGATACAGTCAGTGTTAGATATACTTTAGGGTAAATAAATATACTATTGTTTGCATAATAGGTTTGTATAGTGGAAGTGATGTCAATGAGATAGCCCCTTAGAATGTGAGATTGCACAGGTATTTTTGGTTTTGCTGTTAAAATGACCATATTTCACAAAATACTTCTGTAAACAATAGACTATGGAGATCTAGGTAGCTAGAACATGCAGATAAGAAATTTGAATTCCACAATGGGAAGAGGTGGTTAAAGAATAATTAAAATGCTTTCAAAGTCTAATTTTAGATTATAATTGCCTGAAGATTGAAGTACTCACACAATTGAGTAACTATAGATAACTAAATGGATCTTTATACCACTAGGGAAAGACAAGCAGAGTTGGCACTTATTTTTAATTATAAAGTGTCTTTTGACTTAGAGGGTGCATTTTCAAATATATCTAGTAAAAGGCATAGTGTTTTGGGGGGTTGTATGAGAATCCAATCCTGTGAAAATAATTCCGATTTAGCCCTGAGACTACTTATAAGAGTGATGTGCTGATTGTGTGTATTGTCCTGGTATCCACCCACCTTTTTGGTCTGGGGTTCATAGTGTGCTATATACACTGTCTACACATTTAGACAGAATGTCAGTGGGGTCTGTGGTATAGATTTGGCAAGGATGGAGCTTCATAAATTTTCCCAGTCTATACAACCGTCTACAAGGGTATATAACTAGGTAGACGAGAAAATAAAATATTCTGAGTGAGACTTTGCCATTCCTCCACTTCTACCAGCACCATGTCACTTCTCAGACATTATGACTCATATCTTCCTTTTTCTTTCCATTTCATTATTGGAGACACTTTTGGCTAACCCTGCTTCACCTCCCAGTGACTTTTATTTCAGGTGACAAAGGAATATATAACCAAGCAAAAGGCTGATATATACAGCCTTTTTCTAGAAGCAGACAATTTAAAAGTGAAAATTGGAGGTGAAGGAAGAAAGGGCAGGGAAAGTAGTATTTAAAGATCTTTCATTTCACTAAGCGATCATCTCATTAAAGCTAGAATAAAAAATAATTTGTAAAAATGTATTCTTTTTAGAATCACTTTAAAATAAATGTACTAAGAGTATGTGCTGGTGCATACCTATAATCCCAGAAGTTGGGAGGCTGAGACAGGAGGATCACAGGTTGGAGGTCAGTCTCACAACTTGGTGAGACCATTTTAAAAAAAAATTAAGGGACAGCCAGTGTAGCCCAGAGGTAGAGTGCCCCGATTTTAATCTCCAGTACCACAATAAAATAAAGAAAATAAGTCCTAGCAAAAATTATATCTTAAATGATGAAGTGATAAAGAGTTCACAGAACATTGGAAAGAGAGGATATGTATTTAGAACAGCATCTTAAAGTCAAGGAATATAATTGCAAACTCAATTCATATCTCAGGAGCTCTACAAATGGAAGAACAGCCCTGCACTTGAAATTCTAAGAAGCTGATTAGTTCCTCATCATGAGCCTCCCAACTACACAGGGAATATTACCTAGTCAGGATAAGAGACATACTAAGAATAAGATGTGCAGTCTGCTCACTGTCAAGGCCAGCCAATAACAGGGTGGCCATTGTCTTGTAAATCTAATTGTCATCAAGAGAATCATCAAGTACCTTCCACATCTATGGATCATTCTCCTGGCATTTCAAGGATTCTGGAGCATCATTGTTGTTTCTCCTTATCTTTTGCCTCAAGGTGGCCTTGGTGTAAGGAGTTAGACTCCTTGCTACACGAAATCATCAGGACAGGCTCAAGATTCCTTCTCAGGGATGAATTCCATACTTTGTTGCCAAATGAGCAAAGAACCTGAAATTTTTTACCATCTCTTCTGGGAATATTGTCTTTGAAAAGCTGTGTGTATTGCTTTGTGTGTGTGTGTGGGGGGGTCTTATGTATAGCATGTAGCATATTTCAAAATGTCACATGGTACAGAATCTGAGGGCACCTCTAAGGCCAAGCAAAGTTGGTGGAGGTGACCACAGTGCTCCATGCATCAGTCCCTGCATCATAAGCTTCTTAGGAAATGGCTCAGTGCCTGGAAGTGGATTCACTGTATATTGTAAAGTGTGAAGCTTGCATACCTGCCTTCACTTTCTTCATGATACTTTCCATGAGCATATGGAAGGGAAGAAAGAATTCTGCTTAATATTTCTCTGCTTTCACGCCAAATATATATATATATATATATATATATATATATATATATATTTATATATATTTCTCCTTCATCTGGTTGGTGTGATGGGATATATATATATATATATATATATATATATATATATATATATATATATAATTAATTTTCTAAAGCTGAGTTAAGCTGGCTTAAGATTTTTCATGGAACTAGGTACTATTTTAGGCTTTAATTTTAATTTCATTATGCTGGAGCAACCTACATATACATATATATGTGCCTCTATATATTTTTAACTTCAATATAATAATCCCAGAAATAACCTAGCTAACATGTCTGACAGAATTGGAGGAGGCTTGTTTTGAAGTTATAGAGCATCTACATCTAGTAGCTTTCTTTTCACCTCCTAGTTTCAAGCTATTATTTCCATGCTTCCCCTAGATTTATGATATTGTGTGCTGTTCTAAAATGTTGGCCTCAGAAGACAACGTTAAGAAAGGAGCAAAGTAATTGCTCACTACTATTAGTGCTTGTATTTGAAAATACTCAGGGGATAAGAGCCAGAGTGGAGAAGGGTATTGAGGTAGCACAAGGGGCTGCCTACAGTAAGGGCATTAAACTGACAGGAGCCTCTCTCGTTCCTTGTAAAATGTCACTCAAGCAAACCAGGACTGAGGGCTGTCACTCTGCCTTGGGTTCCCTGGTAAAAAGTGGGCTGGAGACTGGGAGGATTTTGGGAACAACAGTGAAATCCCTAAGTCACACAGCTCAAGTTCAAAGTTAGATTGCAAAAGTGAGTGCCTGAGAAACTGAAAAGTGTGTTTTAGAAACTAGAATGCAAAACTGAATATGCAGGTGTGTCATACACATGTGTCTCTTCCTTTTCTAAAACAGTAAAGTCAGTGTCTCCAGTGGTCATAGTCAGTGTCAGAGAAGAGGGCAGGGGCCAAGGCTGCCAGGTCTCCTAAGCTGGTCACAGGGATTGATGCTGTAGTAGATGCAAGCAGACTCCAAAAAAGAAATGCATATGATTAATAGGAAGAGAGTGACCCAAATAAAAGACAGCAGAGAGAGGAGGAGAAAGACATTAACAACTACAGAAATGGGTATCAGATGACCCTGCCACGTGCATCTCAGATGAAGTACTCCCGCTTGCACTCGCTGACTGTGTTCTGCAGGTCGATGTCAGTTCTAAAGGAACTGTCCAGAGTCTCTGGGTATTCTTTCTCCTTCATCTGGTTGGTGCGATGGGACTGCTTGTGCTGGTAAAGGAGGCGGATCATTATGCAGATAACGCAGAAGATGATGAAAATCACCACTGCTATTACTCCTGCAGGGAGAAGAGAGGGGAGAGGGAAGAATGCTATCACAAGCTGTCTGCTCCAGAGAGAAGATATGGTCCAGACAGACACACACTTCCAAAAAAATGAAGCACAAACAAAACAAGCACACAGCAAAATGCTGCCACATGCCAGAAATAAAGACCTCCTAAATTCCTTCAGTCTTCCATTACTAGAAAACCTCATCCTCCCAAACTATTTGGGGGAATGCCTGTACATGATTTTGTTGAATGGCCTAAGAATTCCATCATAGAAATCTAGAATTGGAATTGCAAAGCATTTCTTACTAAGTCTTCAAAAGATGTGTTGGAATCATTTGTAATTAACATCGTTCATTGTCACGGTGGTGCAACTCAGTCTTTTAGAATTACTTGACCTTACTGGAGAAAAACACTTAAATATGTCACATCCCAATACACGATTCCCTCATGAAAATTTGCTTTATATGGTGGTTTGCTAAAAATAATGTTCATAAATATTGAAATGTTTACCAAGGATTTAGGGCATTCCTATGCTTCTCGTCAGTCTGCCAGACACATCTCTATCCTTGTGAAATCATCAGTCAGCTGAGATGGCAAACTTGTGCCCAGTCCTGTCACATACACATTTATTTTGATCATATATGATTGTCCTGAATCTATTTGCAAGTTGACTTCGCTGATCTTAAGGCCTTCCCATTGCCAGGAAAACTCCTGGGACATAAAAGGTGGTATAGGTAACACCGTGGTGGGAGTATAAGAGAAAGTGTCTCTGCACAAATAGAGGTTTTAAGCATTAAAATACTGCAAAATATTTTTGATAATCAAAGACAATTCCATTCCTAATAAACTATACATTCTAGCATTTTTGTAAATAGTATAAATATTGTTTATAATGTTTATTTTAGAAATTTATGGATATACATTTTGTATCATTATTTATAAAAGTGTGGATACACAAGCATTAGATGTGGCATATCTTCCACCATTTTTTTTGTAAAGCTGGGACCATAATTAAAATTGTTCACATTTTTATAAATTCCTAAATCAGCAGGTAAAATATTCTCCAACCATTTTAGAACATGGCAGAGTAAAGCCATCTAAGTTAACAATATAAGTTAACTGGGTGGTAGAGAGTGATGTCTTGAGTGTGCTCCAGCTTAAGGAGAGGCCAGAGGAACCCATCTCCCCCTTCAGTGCCTGCAAGACTCCAGGAATTTCCCTATTCCAAGAGATTTGCAGAAGCATGCAAATGAACAGCAAAAAGTGTGTAATCACAAGAATCTCTTCTCTGCTTGTCAAATGAAGACTCACAGGAGGAGAAACAGGCACAAAATTATTTCTGACATTTTTTTTGACACTTAAAATTTATTTGTTATCAAATTACATCTTTTTTGTGGTGCTGAGTATCAAACTTTGTGCCTTGTGTATGGTAGCCAAATGCTCTGTCACTGAGTTTCACCTACAGCTCATGTTTTTAATTGTTTCATTTTTTATTGGTGCATGCTAATTACATAGAATAATGGATTTCATTGTGGCATATCCATATATCCATATAACAAAATTTGATCAATTCCATTCCCCAATTTCACCTCCCCTATCCCTTTTCTGCCCCTGACCTCCTCCCTCCACCCTAATGGTCAGCCTTATATTCCCCCCTCCTCTTTCTTCCCCCCGTCCTCCTTCTCCTCTTCTTCCTCCTCCTCTTCTTCTCCTTCATCTTCATCTTCATCATCATCTTCTTCTTTTATTCTCTTTTTGGTACTGGGAATTTAATCCAGAGGCATTTTGCTTCTACACCCTAGTCATTTCTAAATTTTATTTATTTTATTTTGATACTAGGTGTTGAACCCAGGGGCATTCTACAACAAGCTATACCCCCAGCCCTTTTTATTTTGAAACTGGATCTCACCAAGTTGCTGAGGGTCTCATTAAGTTGAGATTGGCCTTGAACTTCCGATCCTCCTGTCTCAGCCTCCCAAGTACTGAGATTACAGGTATGTGCCACCATGCCCAGTAGGTATGATGTTTTAAGAATGTACTAAGGAGAGGTCCTGGATCTCCTTCCTTATAATTTTTCTGTAATGTCACACCTATGTGCTCTGGGGCTTTCTGCCCTCCTCCCTCAGAGCAGACGTTGCTTCTATAGCTGTCTGAATGTTCAACCCCTATGCAGCCAGACTGTGGGTTCCACGAAAACATTGCTTATGTCTTTTAGCCCATAGCCCTATACTTACCACAGGGCCTAGCCCATAGCTGGCACTCATTACATATCTGCTAAATGAATAAACACTGCAGACTTTTGAAAGGAGAATTCCATCTAGTGCACATCAGTTTTTCTGGGCTGCCAGAAGACAGGATAGGAAAGGCCAGTGAGGGTGATAGTTCTTGTATGGAAATGAATCCAGTCTCTTAAGCATCACACATTAAACAAGATTTGGGAGTCATTCTGTGTTGCAAGACCCAGGTGGAAAATTCAAGCTGAAGGCAGAATAACAAGGGGTAAGGCCAACAGGCAGTTAGAGAATGGGAAAGAGAGAGAGAGAGAGTCAGGCCAGCTTGCAGCAGAGTGATGAGATGTGCATCTGGAACCATATGTGCTGCTGGATTTGGAACTTCAGTCCTGCGGGCTTCACCCGCTCATTAGATCTAACCCAAATCACTTGGAGGAGGAAGACCGCCAGGACTGTGGCTTCACCCATCTGTTGGCCCCAACATGGCTTCTTGCCCATATGCAGTTTTATTGATGTGTTTTGTTTGTGCTATAGGTAAAGTGACAACTGGATGAGATGAACAGGATGTGGATGCTTGTCTGTAGCAAAATGCTCCAGCTGTTGATGCAGTGTGCAGTTGCTGATGAATCGAGGCAGGAGGAGTCCACAGAGCAGTGAGAGCTGGGGGACAGGGCGGCTTTGATTCTGCACCATATATAGCTGTTCATGAAAGGGCTCAGGGTATTGCATATAACATGGAGCTCTGGGGGCCAGAGGCCACAGTTAAGAAAGGCCTCAGATAAATTTATCCAATATAGATCATCATTTATATCTTTCTTGCTTTAAATAGCAAAGAAAGGCTTACCTCCAATGACTGCTGAGTCACTTCGAACTGCATTGGTGAGTGGTTCCCGCTCATCTGTCTTCCCAAAGGGATCTGGAAAGAGGGAAAGATGAGAAACTTCACTCTTCACTCACAGTGCCTGCCCCAGGAGAGGATAAAATCTACCCAACTGTGTGATTAGCCCAAGTGCTCTCCGATAGTGGTGAGTTAGCCTGTTGTGATGGTGCATACCTGTATTCCCAGTGTTTGGGAGACTGAGACAGGAAGATTGCATGTTCAAGGACAGCCTCAACAATTTAGTGAGACTTTCAGCAACCTAGTGAGACCCTATTTTAAACTAAAAAATAAAATAAGGCTGGAGGTGTAGCTTGGAGGTAGCATGTCCCTGCGTTCAATATCCATTATCCCCCTCCACCTTGCAATAATGGTGAGTTGCATTTTGGAAAGAACCCAAATAAGAAGCAAAAGTCACATGCCATTTACACCCCAGAGTTCCAAGACCCTGTTAGTTTAAGTTGCAAGATAAAAAGTTGAGCCAGATGATATTGGCATCTTGCCATATGACCCAAGTCTTCCCTGAAATCCTCTTCTAAATCTTTGCTGGACAATTGATGTGCTGGAGACCACAGCTGTTTATCCTAGACACATAGGCCTCTGCACTAGAGGGATTTTTTCCATTGCAAGATGATTCTGAGTCCATTGACAGGAAAGAAAAGAGTGCTTGAAAATGAAAATCCCCTAGGAGCAAGCCTCAGTGAGAGAGCAACTATAGTATTTGTGCATTGCCATATATGTATGGTATGACACATAGACCTGGGTCTGAATCTTGACATAAGCCATTGCACAAGGTCTATTTTTAATGAATTAATTTGATACTAGGGATTAAACCCATAGACATTTTTATTTTTTATTCTTATACAGGGTCTTATTGAGGGTCTCACTAAGTTGCTGAGGCTGATCTCAAACCTGCGATCCTCCTGTCTTGAATGTTCAAGTACTAGGATTATACGCACCTACCACCACACCTGGCTCAAGATCTTTTTTAAATGAAAATTTGCACATGTATTAATAGTAGGAGTAATAGTAATGTAGGTAAGAATTTCAGGACCTGATGGACATTGTCCATTGAATAAATAGCCCCTTGTCATTAGTTTATCACTTATTTGTTGGGAAAAGACAACAAGGCTATTTTTCTCTGTTCTTTTTTGTTTTTGTTCTGTTGTATTGGGGATGATTCCAGGGACTGGCACCTGTTAGAAAAGCACTCTATCACTAAGCTACACCCTCATACACCCTCAGCTGTTTTTTCCTTTTTTTTTTTAACAGATAAAGAAACAAAACTGGAGCCATTGTACTTGTTGGAAGTCCTGTGTGCATACATGGCAAAGTCAAGATTCCAGCCAAAGCTCTCCAGCTGCCAGGCCAGGCTGTCTATCCTGCCTTACCACTGCCAGGAAAACACCAGGCCCAGCAAAAAGGGCTGTAGAAAAAAAATCTGTCTTTGTTTATAGTTATAACGTACTTGGCAATTGATAATTAATGTGTACTCTACTCCACACCATCATTAGGGTCAAGTGTCATTTTGAATTTCTCATCTATTAGGTGGAAAAAATAATAATATTCACTTCATAAGGTTTTGCGGGAATTACACATTAATATATACTTTTTAAAAAACATATTTGGGGCACTGAGGATTGAACCCAGGAGTGTTCTACCTCTGAGCTACACTCCCTAGTCCAATTTTATTTTTTATCTGGAAACAGTCTCACTGAGTTGATGAGGCTGGCCATGAACCTGAGATCCTCCTTTATCAGCCTCCCAGGTACCAGGCTTCTAGGTATGTACCACAGTCCCAGCTAATGCATGCTTTTAAACAGTGCCCAGGACAATTAAAGTGTTGAATGTACCTTGCTTCTTCTTATAGCTATGGTGATTGTGTTACTTGCACATGCAGGTGAGGGAGCACTGAAGAGACATTGAGCTACTGAAGGAAACTAGAGATCCTCACCCTTCAGATACCATACCATGTGTCACACTGTGTGCAAAAACATGCAAAGATGTTAGGAGTTTCTGGTGGTTGAGTGAACAAAACACAGCAGGTTACGCTGTTTGTGGGGTATTAAGGGGAACTTTTCTTAACATGCATGAAACTGGAACTGATGAAAGAGAGGCTGGATGGGATCAAATGGAAAGGACCTTGCACTTAAAGTAGGGGCTGGCACAGGGGCAGTTGTTCTGGACTGATGGAAAGCGGCTTGTGCTGCAGAAGGCAATATGCTGTTAATCATTCTTGCATGACCAGGTAGTATATGCATATGTGCGCATACATGAAGCTGTGGACAGCAAGGGTGATGGCAAGTATAGGGTGTGTGGAAGACATGGAGAGCAGTCACACAAAGGAAAGGTGTATGCAACAAGTCAGAGGAGGACTTCTGCTTCTTTATGATTATTTACATCCTAACTGTCCACCTGGATTCAGATTATAGTTCTTCTTGCTCCAGTTGCATTGGCTCCTTCTTTATTCTGCCCATGCTCTACTTTATAACAGTAGAAACTAATCTAGCCTCAACTTCCACCTAGATTTCTCCATTCCTAGCATATTTTGATGTTGCTATATCAATACATATTAATTGTTTGTTCATTCTAATTCTGATAAATATATTAAAGCTACAAACAAAACACTTCAGATCTGATAAGATGACAGCATTCATAACATGATTATGAAAATTAAGAAAAAAAACAACAAAAAACACCATGTTTTCCTTCCTGTTGGATGAGCTCTTTCTGCAAAATAGCTCTGAAGGTGAGTCCTTGGTTTCCCCAGAAATGAATTGAATGACTTATTTTAAATACATTTATCTATCATCTATCTATCTATCTATCTATCTATCTATCTATCTATCTATCTATCATCTATCTAATCTATCATCATGTATGTGTGTACATATGTATGTATGTATGTATGTATTTATTTATTTATTTATTTATTTATTTATTTATTTATTTATTTATTTATTTATGTGGTACTGGGGATTGAACCCAGGGATATTCTACATCTGAGCTACACTTTTAACCCTATTTACTTATTTTGAAACAGGATCTCAATAAGTTGTGGAGTACCTCACTAAATTGCTGACGATGGCCTCAAATCTACAATCCTTCTCTCTCAGCCTCCTGAGTACTGGGATTATAGGTGTGTACCACTTGCCCATCTCTGAACTCATCATTTTAAAAATATATTAACCTCCTGCATCTGATGCTATGCTCATATTGTGTTTTCTCTGATTACTAAGTATACAAAACTTCACCATAAATGTGCACCTCTACTTACATATATTAGTCCAGGAGCCAGCCTGCTGCCTACCTGGCCCCTAAATAATCTTCAGAGCAGCAGCCATTTATATAATAATGATGATGTAGGAACATGCACAAGTAGTATGTAATATATGTGACTGTGCATTTACTAGCAATTCTCATCATGTGAAAATTAGAATGATTTTATCTTTATATAAAATCAATCATGGAGAGCCAGTTATACTTCATAACCATTTGTAAGCACACAAGGTAAGAGATTGAGTGTAACCTGGAAGTATCTTGAACACACTGGCATAGTGTGAGTGAGAGGAGCTTCTTGGATGTTCGTTCTATGGTTCATACCTGATGAAGACTGCACGGTGGTCACTGCGTTCACATCTGAGTCCACCAGGGAGCTGCAGCTGGATTCTGTCAAGGTTCCCTGCACCATCACGGGTGCAAGGGTGGCATGGCGCAAGGCTGCCTTCAGTGGTGCTACGTGGTTGTATTGGATGGAAGACAGGCACCCAACGAAACCCAGCGTGTTGGCTTTAGCAAGTTCAGAAACCAATCCCAGATGCTCTGCAACATAAAGGACAATCAGAACTCCTTTTAAAAATATGCTGTGTGCCCTCTGTGAGCATTGTCTAAAATGACAGAAACCACCTTGGTATTATTTTGGGGAGGGAAGCCCTCCTCTCTCTTCATCTCCTTGGTCCAACTCCACTCTAACTACCAGTACCGGTACATCAATCAGATTTCATAGAAAACTGCTGGAGCCCTCTGCTTTGAGATATAAATGTTTTAAGCCTAAATTTTCATTCATGTATTTTATGGACTGTAACAAAGATGATAAATCTGTCCTATACCCAAGGTGTTTAATAGAATTTGTCTCATGCTCTCCATTACAATTTATCGAGGAGAAAATGATGAGGTAGACAGGATCAGAAGTCAGTGTGGCTTCCCATAGTGTTATCATGTACATTAAGACATAGGTATAGACTGACCTTCAAGTCACTTTCTACCTACTCGGGTCTATACTGATTGGTGAGAATGTAGGATTTTTAGGGTTTGGTTTGGTTTTACTTGAAGTTTATTTATTTATTGATTTTGTTTCACAGCATTTGACTTAGCATAGTAAATCTGAGTCTTTATAAATAATGAAGATATATTCATTGGGGATTCACACCAAGATTAACTGTCTCATTTCCTTCAAGATTTGTAGCAATATGACTCAGCATCCCATTTTTTTTCTCTTAAAAAGGGTCATTTGAACAAATTGCCAGGATGCAACTATATAAACTACAATGCATAATAAACCATTTTTAAGACATGATAGTTTTAATATAACCAGATGATTCAATGGTAATTTTATTATGATCATCTATGCATTATATTGGTGTGTTACAGGAAAATGTGCTGATAATATGGTTCAAACTGATAAATTACTATAGCTTAGTAATACTTCTTTTAATTTATGACCTCCTCTCACACTCCCTTTCAACCACCATGTAAAGTTCATTTATCATCTCTTTTTTCTTACATGAGAAGACAGTAACTGTATATTAATTTCATCTGGTTGCTGTATCAAATTGCCACAAATTTAAACAACTTATATTAAACAGCTTAAAACATAAATTTATTATCTTCATTTCTGTAAGTTAAAAATCTGATGCAGTACTCATTGGACTAAAAATCACAACAGTAAGGCCAAATTTCCTCTGGAGGCTCTGAGAATAACACATTTCTTTTGTATTTCTAGCTCTGAGAAGCTCCTCACTTTTTATTTATTTATTTTTTGCGGTACTGGGGAATGAACTCAGGGGCATTCTACCTCCGAGATATACTCCCAGCCCTATTTATTCTTCTTTATTTTGAAACAGGGTCTCACTAAGTTTTGGAGTGCCTCACTAGGTAGCTGAGGCTGGCTGGGAACCAGATCCTCCGGTCTCAGCCTCCCAAATGCTGGGATTACAAGTGTGCGCCACCATGCCTGGCTGCTCCTCAGTTTTTATAGCTTATTCTCGTTAGTCTATTTTCAATGCAAGAAATATTGTCCTTCTTTGTAGCTTTATCCACAGTCATGTTTACTTAGAATTCTCTTTTTCTAAAACCAACAAGTTAATTTTATTTTAAAAACCATGTGCTTTGTTTGGATATGGTGGCACATGCCTGTAATACTAGTACTTGGGAGGCTGGGACAGGAAGATCCCAGTTTTGAGGCTAACCTCAGCAACTTAGTAAGACCCTATTTCAAAATAAAAAATAGAGCTGAGAATGTATCTCAGAAGTAAAATACCCTTGGGTTACTTTATTTCTCCAGTAGTGTGCACATACAAACACACTACACACACACACGCACACACACAGAGAATAAAAATAAATAAACAAAACATAATAAAATAATAATAGTGTGCTCTGTTGAATCCTTTAGATGGTAAATATGTTTTGTTCATTTTTAGTGTAAGTCTCTTATTTTGTTTCCCTCTTTCACTTTTATAAATCCTTATTATTATGTTGGATTCATCCTGATAATCCAAGATAATCTCTCTATTTGAAACATATCAGATTAGAAACATTAATTCCATTTGTGACCTTAAATCCTCTTTGTCCCATAGCCTGATATATTTATAGTGTCTGGGAATCAGGACATGGACATCTCTGCCTGTGACTCTACATCTGAAGGTTCTGTGAGAACTTTCCAGGTGATGGTCAGGAAGACACAACAGTGATAAGATACATCTTTCTCAAGTATAAAGCAACTCTGCAATGGGGCAGAAAACTCCAACTCTCAAATATTCAAATCCACATCCTATAGCTATGGTATATATTTGTTAATTGCTCAAGAAAATATCATATACATTTATTTATTATCATGAGCTTTAAAACACATGTCCCATATGAGATTAGTCATACATTGTCATGGAAGTCTTCCAGATCAACGAGCTGTAAGGCCCTGGAGGCTGTAAATGGTTCAACAGAGTTCAGTGTGCCCAGCTAGAATCCAGAACACACTGGCCTCGGATTGGCAGTTAGCAAAGGGTAAAGGTAGCAATCAAAAGTTTTTAGAGAGCTGGGCGTAGTGGCGTACACTTGTAATCCCAGTACTTGGGAGACTGAGACTGGAGGATCCAGATTCATAGCCAGCCTCAGGTACTTAGTGAAGCCTTCTGCAACTTAGTGGGACCCTGTTTTTTTTTTTTTTTTTTTTTTTTGCGGTACTGGGAATTGAACTCAGGGGCATTCCACCTCCGAGCTATACCCCCAGCCCTATTTTTTTTATTCTTTATTTTGAAACCGAGTCTCACTAAGTTGCGGAGTGCCTCACTAGGTAGCTGAGGCTGGCCGCGAACCCGGATCCTCCGGTCTCAGCCTCCCGAATGCTGGGATTACAAGCGTGCGCCACCACGCCTGGCTAGTGGGACCCTGTTTCAAAATGACAAATAAAAAATAGGGCTAGGGTTGTAGCTCGAAGGTAGAATGCCCCTGGGTTCAATCCCTAGTACCGCAAAACATAAAGTTTTTAGAGGAAGAAGCAGAAGCATAAATTATATTATATTGGTAGAATGTCTCATGGAATTCACTGAACTGTATTATATTAAAGAGAAGGAGGCACAAGGTGGCCAGACGCATTTGGGTTGCAAGATTTCAGAGCAGTGGAGAGTTACAGGCAGGCTACTGAAGCTCTACCTCAAATGTCACAATCTACGTGCCAGACCTAATTCCCAAAATGTACTTGGAAAGAAGCCTACAGCAGCTCCAAGGTCTTGGGAGTACATTACTATAGTGACTGTCATAAGTGTGCACTCCAGGTACAAGAGGAGGTACATAGATAAAAATTGGACAAAATGCCAGAACATGGCATTCTCTCCTTAAAGAAAAAAAATGTGTTGAATAAAGTCTTGTCTCTAGAGAAGTATGTGAAGTATGTTTATTCAAGAAATGTGTGCATATATACCTGTATCAACTTGTACCTAACAACCTAACAAAGATGTATGATTACAATGCACCAACAAAAAAAAAAAAAAAAAAAAAGAATGGAGACCTTGAGGTATTTCTGAGAAGAAATGAAGAGAGAATAAGAACCTTTGATATGAGACAATGCTTTCCAGGTAGGTGAGACCTCAGTAACAATTCATCAGGTTACATAAATTGAAATTGAGAGGAAAAAAAAAAAAGGAATTCTTTTAAATGATATTTTACTTCTTTTAATCAACTTAGTTAATAAGTGGTAGTATGTGGTAAGAGATAATTATTCATAAATAAATAAATAATAAATAAATAGATAAGTAAATGAATCTCCTCACATTATAAAGAGCATCTCACTTAGGAGCTATGACCCAATTCAGTAATAATTGTTTTTCTTTTAGGTGTTTTTCTATTCCCTTCAAAAGTTTTTCCAGGCATTTGTTATTATCCCACAAAATTTACAGATGAAGCAACTGAGATTTAGAGAAGGTGAAAGATATACTGAAGATTATGAGACAGACATGAGATTTAAACATAGGTCTTTAGGATTTTAAATGTCACATTCTACCTCTCAAACAACAACAATGAAACATTTAAAAATCTCCTATATAGGGTAATAGAGTAAAATATTTTTACATAAATTATCTAAAAGAAGTAGGTTGCAAAAGCTAAGAAAAGCATAAATCAAATTATATTGATAGAATGTCTCATGGAATTGACTGAACTGTATTATATTAAAGACATAGTGTATTTGCCAAATCTCTCTTTCTTTCCTTTTTTTAAATTTTTTTTTGTAGTGGGGATTGAACCTAGGAGCAATCTACCTCTGAGCTACACCCTCAGTCCTATTTTATTCTTTTATTTTGAAACAGGTTTGAAACAGCGTCTAAGTTGTTAGGGCTCTTGCTAACTTGCTTAGGCTATTTTCAAACCTGTGATCCTCCTGTCTCAGCCTCCCAAGTATTGGGATTACAGGCATGCACCACCACACCAGGTCAGCCTTTTTTATTTTATTATTTTATTTTTTTATTTTCATACAGGGTCTTGCTACATCACAGATGGTCTTGCTAAGTTGCTGGGGCTGGCCTCTAACTTTCAATTCTCCTATCTCAGCCTCCCAAGTACTGAGTTTACAGGAATGTGCCACCGTACCTGATTCATTTCAGTTTTCATAAGGATCCATGTGACAGGATCTTTTTGTGTTCTGGTTTAGAAAATAAATAACAGTATATATGGTTTCTAGAAGGCCTATAGAATGAGACTGCAAAGATCTCGCCCCTGAAAAATTCCTGTGTTCTGTTTCCCACTCTTCCCAAGATTTTTGGCTAGTGTATAAAAATCTCATCCAAACAAGGATCATTACAAGGCTTCTATTTTATAACATACACAATAATTTTGAGAAGCCAAAGTTGTTTTGAAAAGAAAAATCTATAGCACTGAAAACATTTTGTGGTTTGCTCTAGATTCTATCGTCTCACACACTGATGGAGAAGTAGCCTGGGATGCTGAAAACGTCTGGGGCAAGATCAGCCTGAGCTAATGAACATGCCCTTGCATATACAAATTCTGTTTCCCCTTACTGAATTCAGTTTTCCTGTGGTAAAATACTGATCACTGTACCTTCCACGTGAATTATGGTGGGAATAAATATAATGATACAGTATAATTCTTAGCTCAATGCCCATAAAGGCGGTTTTAATTTTTTTTTTTTTTTTGCGGTACTGGGGATTGAACTCACGGGCATTCTACCTCCAAGCTAAACCCCCAGCCCTATTTTTTTTTATTCTTTATTTTGAAACAGGGTCTCACTAAGTTGCGGAGTGCCTCACTAGGTAGCTGAGGCTGGCTGCAAACCCAGATCCTCCGGTCTCAGCCTCCCAACAGTTTTGATATTTTTGTTGTGGTGGCTATTTTTTGTTTTTGCATATGTGTATGTTGTACTACATGATGTTTTGATATAGGGATGCCTTTTGGAATGATGAAATTGGACTACTTAACATATTCATTAGCTCACATACTTATCAATTTATTTTTGTAAAAAGAACACTTAAAATCTACTTCTATGGCAATTTTCAAATATACCACATATTATTATTAACTGTGGTCACCATATATATCTCTTGAACTTCTTCCTCTTGCCTCACTAAACTATTGAGTTATTTGGCCAAAATCTCCCCATAAAAATTACATGTTATTGCCGGGTGTGATAATGCACATCTTTGATCCCAGTACTTGAGAGACTGAGACAGGAGGATTGCAGGTTCCAGGCCAGCCTCACTAATTAGTGAGATGTTATTTAAAAATTACATAAGTCTGGTGTGGTGGTGCATGCTTGTAATCCCAGCATTTGGGAGGCTGAAACTGGAGGATACGGGTTCATGGCTAGCCTCAGCTGCCTGGTGAGGCCCTCTACAACTTAGTGAGACCCTGTTTCAAAATAAAGAATAAAAGAAAAATAGGGCTATAGCTGTAGCTCGAAGGTAGAATGCCCCCAGGTTCCATCCCCAGTACTTCAAAAAAAATTACTATATTATTATTATATTATTATTATATTACTATATTATTATAATGTATATTATATATATAATATATAATATATTTCTGAGTTCAATTCCCAGTACCACACACATGTGCGCACACACACACACACACACACACACACACACTAAATGCACATTATCAGTAGTAGTAGTAGTTTTAGAAGTAGCAATATCTTGTACTCCTACTATTTATCAGTTCCCAAGTCTCTGCTTGAATTCAATGGCCCTCAACTTCTCCAAGTGGTTCTCTACTGAGGGTGAAGATGTAAATGCTAATGTGCTTACTATACTGTCTTTCCACTAACTTTCTATTTCCTATTGACTCACAATTGAATAAACACAGTTTTCACACTCTCAATGACTTGACTGATTAATTTATTATAGAGTAACTTCTTCAGGCATTTTAAACCTGACTTTCTACAGTAATTTGCAAGCACTCATTTCTTTGAAGTAAAGCTGTACTCCTTTATTAAGCCTAATAGATTTGCTTTGCTAAGGAAAGCAGCACAGAACCAGTTTCAGTCCCAGAATACTTATCACTTTACACAGTTGCAACTATTGACAAGAAAAGGGGAAAAGAGTAAATCCAGACTAATTTTATGCAGCCAGATTTCTGTTGATTTACATATATATATACTAAGAGAAGCAGCAGAAGAGATCAGCAATTTGCTAAAAGCAAACATTGTTCTAGGATATACCATGACATTTGCTATGTGTTAACAGTCATGTATAACATTTAAATCTTAAAGTGTCACAAAATAAGCCATGCAGATTCATGTGACCTGGGTTCCTAAGAGTAAAAAGTTGAATGAAGATAAAATATGAATAGAGGGAACAGATGTTAATGGCAAGTCTGAGCAGCACATAGTTCAAAGTTTTTCCCTCTGGAGTTCTCTGTGGCTTTCAGAAAAGAGAAATAGTTTGAAAACTTAACTACCACAAGTATCCAAATCCTAAGAACCATGTCTGGCAGATAAATCTTTTAATCCTGAAAGGGAACATCAAACTAAATTAAGCACACATGCACACAGACATAACATAGACATATAGACGCAAATAAGGCCTTTGCTTCAAGCTTCTGTGCTTTTCATGGTATGCTCATCTGTACAGTATTCTATATAAATATCACATCTTTGTGAAATGAGAAAGATTAAGATAATTATATTCAATATCCAAATAGAGGAAATAAGAAAGACAAGGTCAAGTCATTTTCTAAATGAAATTAGCCAGTCCTTGGCCATTTCAAGCCTGGAACCTAGCTCTCTTGGCTCTACCCTCTGTTTTACAGAGAGATGCTCCATATCTCTTTGTAAGTATTGATGACTGATAAACTAAAAGGAAACATTAGCTTCTCAGTTTAACATTGAGTCTCTCAATACCTCACCTACCATTCAATCCATGTTGTGCTCCACACACTGAGCCATTGTGTTCCTGACAAGAAACATAGTTCTCTCTGTCCCTTCACTACATAGAAAACTTCTGCTCCATTTCTGCAAAATGCATCTTTTTTATTGTCCACATATGACAAATTCCACTCTGTATTCAATAGTGGACTTAAAATGACTAACCAACTGATATTTCCCCATGTCCGTGAGCTTTCAATCATTTTGAAGGATGAATGTAACTGACCAATAATTGCAGCTGATAATACTTGGAATAGATCATCATGGCTGTGGAATCCCATGGTTATATGGGACTCTGGCACAACCTAGAGCAGGTGATGGCATGGAGAATGTAGAAGAACTTCCAGAGAAATGTATGAAAATGTATATTCAAGATTTCTGCTCAATCCGTAGTTTTGGTGTGACAGTGCACAGAATTTTGGATTTTGTAAATGGATTCTTAAGCAATTATGATATATATCATTCATGGCACACAATTTAAGGAATACTTTCTGTGGAAAGATTGCTTAGAATAAATGCATTTATATAAATGCTTTAATGATGAAAAGAATGTGATTTGAATGTTCCAGATTCAAAGCAAAACTTGTGCAAGGCCTAGAGGGAGAATGTGCATCATATGTGGACAATGGAAAATCAAGTTAACTCATGTTAAGGACAAAATAAATAGTTCTTAATATCAACAGTAATGCAGACTAATTGGGGATATATGGCCACATTTCAAACTTTCTTGCTGTGGCCATTTACAAACACATAGTGTGTTTGCTTCCACGTTTCCATGATGGCATGTTTCCAGAACTCTGATGAGGGGTGAGGGGCAAGTTCTGATTAGAATTTCGTCAGTCTTTCCTCCAATTTTACTAGGAGTGCACGTGTAATATCCCTCTCCATTTTTCTTAGCATTTTGTGACCTAAAGCTAAATGAACCATCTATACAGAATCTGAGTGGCCATGTGCATGCAGTTATTACAAGTCCCAGTGCCTATTCTGTTCCAAGTGACCTCACACACTTTGAATGGCAGGACTCCTGCGCTGACTCTCCACAGGCTGCTGACTAGGTCTCCCCAGGGGCCTCTCCTTCAGGAGTGGGGCTGAAGCCTTCTTTGGAGAGTTTTTTCTTTGGCACTTGTCTGAGGAGCACATTCTCCTTCCTCCATCTCTCCAAGTCTCTACATGGAACCCACTTTATTTTCCTTCTAACTCCTTTCTATCAACATTGTTATCACTTGTATATACGTGAGGGTGATCACATGTGTATGATTATTAGTTCCTCTTTTATGCACCACTATAGATCATAAGTTTCATAAGAAAAGTATGCCTATTTACAAGTAATTGCTTATTTCTTTAGTCCATAACCTTAGCCATTGAAATTACTAAAAAAAAAAATCTTTGGAAGATTGATTGGGTGTGCATTGCAGAGTCTGGCACATAGTAACTCTTACACAACTTCTCTCTCCTCCTCTCCCTCCTTCTCTTCCTCTTTCTTCTTCATATTAGAGATTAAATCCAGTACAAACACTTTATCACTGAGGTACGCTACTTGCCCTTTTATCTATTTATATATATTTTTTGAGGTAGGGTCTAGCTAAAATTGCAAAGGCTGGCCTTGAACTTGTGATCTTCCTGAATATCAGCCCCCAACTACCTGGTATTACAGGCATGCACCATCACACTCAGCCACAACTCTTCTTTAGGTTAAAATGCATACGTATAGATAGATGTATAGATGAACAGAAGGATGGATAGATAGATAGATGATTGATAGATAGATGGTACATATATAGATAGATAGATAGACGATAGATATGATATAAGAGGCTGGAACAAAAACAACCAAGTCACTTTTAGTAAATAAAAATTTTACTATTTGAGAATTAATGATTTTAAGTTAACATCTCACTGGTTGAACTAATTTTTCACTTTTTGATCAGGTTTTTTGTACCATACTCATATGAAGAAGCCCCTGTGGATAGAGAACAGTGACTCCTGCATGAGTGAGACCTTAATAATGTAGAACATTCTAGAATTCTAGGTATCATGCTTCCAAGGCATATTCTGCTTATTTTACATATAAAAACAAAGTTTCTGGCTTTAGGACTTGGATTTGCAAATGAATATGGAAATTCCTTCCTTTGAGATTAAAAGAAACAAAAAGACTTCCTCCTAGGGCATCTATTGTTTTTTTCCTGTGGTGTCAGAAGTGAAGGACTCACCTATACTTGTTTATAACTATGCTGTTTATTCTGCTAGCAAAAATGAGCAAAACTGGAGGCCTTCATGTTCCAACAGAGTCTCTTTCAGCAGTGCTCCAAATAATCTATAGAAATATAATGCTCTGGTGGGGAATTATAAGTCATGGAGCTAAAATGCCAGGAAAAGTCATCCTAGGCACCTTCAGTGATTTGATGTTGTTACTTTTTCTTATTTACAGAGTTGGTTTAATGTATATTTTATTTGTGAGAATGCATTCTACAGCAGATAACAGAAAATCCAACTTAAAGGCTCTAAATACTACAGGAAGAATTTTCTCATATTGCATAGGAGCTTCTATACATAGAGCTCTCTGTGGTTGTCACATTCCCAGGCTGGATCAAGTATTATGTGGTGCCAGGCACAATGTCCAGGTGCAAAAACACCAGAAAAAAAGAAATCATCTGGCTCATTCTTTGTCTCTGTTTCAAAATGAGGCAAATACTGCCTCAGAACCTCATAATGCAATCACTAGCATGGGGAGTAGACATGGGCATTTGCTTAGGTCAGGAGTGTCAAATCTTTTCAACTTTTAAAAATTCTAAAGAGGTTTTAGACATCTGCATATGTTATTTAAGCTATTAAACAATTTATAAGAAATCCAAACTGAGAAAGTTTTAAATGCCAATATGTATCATTTGTCTGTATAATACTCTACCCATAAGCTCTGAGAGGAGCTTAGTCATTCACTAGTATTATTTTGGAGCAGTACAACAAAGCTTATCCTGCATGGTACATTATTTTGTCTGGTCATAGGATATGCATGATAACATTTGGCACAAGAATGCAGGAGACTTGGAAACACACACACACACACACACACACACACACACACACACACACACACACAGCTCTGTCTGTAATCATGGGGCAATTTTGTCCATACTTGACTCCATTTGGTCTGCAGAGCATAGCTCCACTTTTCCTTATTGACAATAGTCAAAGTGAGGAGATTCAATCTAGACATCAGAATCCTTATAGATGTCAATATTCAACTCATAAAAAATTGACTTTTAAGTGGAAAAATGTATATTTTAGCTACACACAAACACATATATATGACATCTGAGTTTTTATGCCAGTCAGTATATGATTCACTCAAAATAACTGTCTTTTAACTAAATATATAGTTGGCCATGGTGGCACATGCTTGTAATCCCAGTACTTGGAAAGCTGAGACAGGAAGATCCCAGGTTCAAAACCAGCCTGGGCAACTTAGTGAGGCTCTCAGCAACTTAGTGAGACCCTCTTTCTAAATAAGAAATAAAAGTGTGCTAGGGGTATAGCTTGGAAGTATATTGCCTCTGCATTCAATCCCCAGTACCCAAAACAAAACAAAACAAAGAACAACTGAATATACATAGATATGTATGATTGAATCTTACTTTGCTTCCAGAGATTGCCTTACATGTATACAACTACTTGTGATACTTACCTATCCAGTGAGAGATTCTGTGTTTCTACTTCTTTTTTTTTTTTTTTTACATTAGTAATTTTTATTTTTATTTATTTTTATTTTTTTTTTAATTTTTTAATTTTTATTGTAGTAATTCGTGCAATATAGCTAAAGCATACACACTTGAAATATTTTAGTGACTGTATAACAATAATAGGCTTCTTACCTAAATATATCTATTCAATAAGCCTGGTAATTCAAAATAGTCTCCACTTTGCCTGCTTCCAATATTACAGGATTTCTGTTGCCATGATTTAAATAACACCAGTCCCCCAAAAATACACTTCAAGTTTTGTTTGCAATGGTATATTAACTGAAAGCAACTGGATAATGTGCAAACTCTGTTGCTAGCCCTTTAGTTCAAGAACTAATATGAAAATAACAGCTGGGTATTGTGATCCAAGTCCTTATCCCATCATTTCTTTCCAAATCTATGGGTAGTTAAGTACTGGATATTAACAAGTTCACACACAGACAGCAAAACATACAATTGTGTTGCTTCTTTCTCTCCTAGTCTCAAATTTATGTGAATTTCATGAAATTGTATAATCAAAAAAGGGAACTGGATCCAGCCATGCAGCACATGCCTGTAATCCTAGGAACTAGGGAGGCTGAGACAGTAGGATCACAAGCAATTTAGTGAAAACCTGTTTCAAAATAAAAAAAAATACAAAGTGTTAGGGATGTGGCTAAATGGTAGAGCACCCCTGGGTTCAATCCCCTGTACTGCAAAAAAAAAAAAAAAAAGTGGAACAAAAACAAAGACATAAAATATAGTAACAGGGAAAGTGCAATTCAAATGTAAATTGGCTCCAGAGAAAGAGTAGATGAGCAGGAAAATGCCCACAGGGACCCTGTTGAGGGACCCAGGTGGGCAGCTGCAGAAAATCAGTGAGGTCAGTGGTGACAGTGGGCCTGGCAGAGCACACCATGTCCCAGAGGAAGGGCCTCTAGCCAAAGTCTTCCCACTGAAGGAACCCTCCTATAAATTTCATGATCGAAAGCACAGAGGATAAAAATGTTAGATGCTGAACCCAACTTAAAAAAGAGGATTGCAGCTCACCAAGGCTTCAGCAAAGTTTAAGTCAAGCCAGGCATGTGGGCACGCATCTGTAATTCCAGTACTCATGAAGTTGAGACAGGAATATTAAAGGTTAAAGGTCAGCCCCAGCAACTTAGTGACACACTCATCAGTCTAGTGAGAACCTGTTTTGAAATAAAAAATAAAATAGGGCTGAAGGTGTAGCTCAGAGATTAGAATACCTAGATACAACTTTCAAAACCAAAAAAAAAAAAAGAAGGAAAAGGAAAGATAAGAAATGACAAGTCTAACAATGAGAAAGCAAGCACTCTTCAAACTCTTCTTGTGTTTTTACAGAGAAAACACTTTAGTTCTTAATGTTTTAAATGCTTTATTTTACAGTACATTAAGTATTCATTTTACTATTTTTACTTTTTATTTACCTATGCAATATAGAATTTTAATGATTTGACCAAATAAAGGTCATGGAGCCACCTCAACATTTTCATGAGTAATTAAGATCATGTTCTCCAGTTTTCTGCAATACTGAGAAAAGTGAGAAACACCTGAGTGTCTGTCATGAATGAACTGAATAACATGTGCCAAATGCTGCTGAAAGTGCCAAGAGATATGGGAACACCTTCTGTATTACTCTGCCCCTTTTAAAGGTGAGGAAACAAAAACAAAAAAGTTACACAATATGCATGACAACATAGAAACCAGTCAGTAGTACTGTAGGGTTTTGAACCCAGCCTGTGCAAGCCCAGGGCCAGGTGGTAGGATCCTCGCTGGCTTTCTCTGGTAACACTCCTAGGACATCAACTCATACCAGGCTTTCTGCCCTCAAGTTAAACGAGCAATTGTGTATGACAATCACCTCTCAGCAGCCTTAGAAGATGGGAACCATTAATCTCTGTGCCACAGATGAAAGAAATTGAGGCTTAGAGAAGTTATTTAATGTCTCTTAGTGAATGATGGAGTCATTCCTGACAGGATCTTGGCATAATAAATATAGAGACTTAGTAACTTTTGTTAAATAAATGTGCTCAGTAACTATGCCTTTAGATTCCATTATAAATATTTTTTCTCAGAATTTAGTTATGTTAAATGAGATTAGCCAGTCACAGAAAGTGAAGAGTCGTGTGTTTTCTCTCACATGGGGAAGCTAAGGAATAATTGGTATATAACAAGGACTTTAGATAATGGAGGAGAAACTCCAGTGAGCTAGAGAGGTTGTCTAGGGAAGGGTGGGGTGGGAGAGGAAGAATTAATGAAGGAGTCACTTCCTCTGACATTGTGCACATATGTGAGAACATCAATGCCAATTTCAATATATTGTATGGGGAAGGGGAGAGTGTGGAGGAAGCTGGGTGAATCCTTACCAAATGCTGTGTACATGTATGTTAACTCCATTATGATGTGAGACTATAATGCACAGAAAAAGCATAAAAAAGTAATTTAGTAAGTACTTCCCCTGAATTCATTAACTGTCTTTACCAAGTCTGCCCATCCCAAAGAACCAAGCTTCCCTCCTCCCAAGTGGACACCTGGTACACCGATCATGTTTGATGATTGCTCACTGTACTTCTCTTAGAGATAGCTGATACATATTTTAAAATGAGTATGGGAATCCTCATGACAAAAAGAATGATTTGGGGATTTTACTACAAATTGAACTTTGGAACTAGTATGTTTTGTAGCATGTTTCAAACCACACCACATGCTGGATTGAGTAAATGCTAATTGAGAAAGAAATGAGCATAAAGTCTTGGTTATGCCTTTCGAGAAGGCAAGGCACTGTAGCACTGGCGACAGGATGCTCCAGCCCAGAAGCCTCCTCCTGTAGGCAACCTCTGCCTGTGCCCAGCCTCTGCAGCCTACAGAACTCTGTGACTGCAGTTCTTGCTTCAGACTTAACCTAATGTGTTCTTGTTTTGTGTTGAATATTTTTCTTTGATACACAATGATGTTCCTGTCAATTTCCAATGGATCAGATATGAGCAAAATGAGTTCACTCACTGACTTCTCTGTAGGACGAGAGACCCAGGAGGGACTTTCCCAGCCCTCAGAACCGCCAGAACTCACTAATTCTTCTAATTGTCCTTCTATTAGTTTTGAAATTTGGCTAAAATGGAAGCATTGCCTTTCTGCTTTCTTCGTCTGATGTCAGACAGCACAAAACCATAAATTATCCTTAAATTATAATTTAGACTTTGCTGCATGTATAAGAAGAAATAATAATGGTAGCTCATAAGAAGTCAGTTTTTTTATTTTCAGTTACAAAGTTATACACACACACACACACACACACACACACACACACACGCATGTGACTAAAAAAACCTAACACTAAAAAAACTAAGCAAATAAAAAATGGACAGTTGAACTGAATAGACACTTCTCAAAAGTAAATGGCCAACAAATGTAAGAAAAAATGTTCAACATCATTAGTAATCAGGGAAATGAAAATTAAAACTACCCTGTGAATGGCAATCACTAAGAATACAAGCAGTAATAAATGCTGGTGAGGATGTGGGGAAATAGGAACTCTTATATACTGTAGGTGGGATTATAGATTAGCAAAACATTGTAGAGATCAGTATGGAGATTCTTAAAAAAAGCTAGGAAAGGAACCACAATATGACCCAGCTGTACCAACTCTCAGTATCTTTCCAAAGGAATTAAAGTAATAATACTACAGTGATTCATGTATACTCATATTTATTGCAGCACAATTCACAATAGCCAAATTATAGAACCAACTTAGATGTTCATCAACATATGAATAGAAAAAGAAAATATGGTACATATACTCAATGGAATTTTACACAGATAGAAAGAAAAACAAATTATATTCTTTGAAAGAAAATGGATGGAAGTTGAGATCAGCCAGTCTCAGAAAGTCAAGGGTCACATAATTTTTTTCATGTGTGAAATCTAGAGAGAAACTAAGGAAGAAAAGAGACTTCAGATAAATGAGGAGAGCGACCAGTAGAATAGTGGAAGAGGATTGGGGCAGGGAAGTGGAGAGTGGGGAAAGGAGATTTGATGAAGGAAACAGTTCAAATAAAGCTATGTCCACATATGAAGGTATTGCCACCAATCTTACTAACATGTATAGGCAGGAATGGGGCCAGGGGCCAGGGTGGGGTGTGGAGGTAAACATGCCAAGTGCTGTGTGCATGTGGATTTATATCTCTTTGAATCTCATATGATGCATGATTACAACACACTAATAAAAACATTATAAAGGGCTAATGTTAGGATTGCTATCTACATCTTGGCTCAAGATGCCATTAGAGATCCAGCAGGCTTTTTTTTCCCCCTAGATTTATGCTCTATTTCCCATAGACTGTAACCTAAAGCCAACTTTAGGAGCTCCAGCCATCACTCTTTTCTTGCAGAATAAAGTAGAAGTGTAAAGTGCTAAGAGGTACTCATTTTCTAATTCAGGCTGTCTACAGAATCCTAGTGAATTCTCTTGTATCTCACTGTCCAGGACAATGACACACGGCTATTTCTAACTCACTATAGGCTAGGAAGTCTACTATATTTAACTGGGAACATTGTTTCTTTAAAAACAGAAACCAAACCATAATGAAAAAAACGCAAGCCAGGAGTGGTGGCTCATGCTGTAATCCCAGTACTTGGGAGGCTGAGACAGGAGGATCACAGGTTTGCGGCCAGCCTCAGCAACTTAATGAGGCCCTCTGCAACTTACTGAGAACGTGTTTTAAATAAAAGAACAAAATAGGGCTGGGGGTGTAGCTCAGCCGTAGAATGCCCCTAAGTTCCATCCCCAGTAACACAATAAGATAAATATAAAATATAATAAAATGAAAAAAAATATGAAATATGCTACTGCATTCAATTAAGAAGAGGAGAATGAATATTGAATATTGGATAAGCTGGTAAAAATCCCCAGCTCAACACACTCTGCCAAGCAAATCTTTTTTTTTATTTCTTCTTTCAATTAAACATTTGTGCATTTTTTCTTCTAGTCACATTATTTTTACCATTCAGCCCTTCCACTTAGTAAGGTTTTGTCGTTTGACTAGTTACATATTATTTTTGGGGCTTAGTTCTTTAAATACATAAAATAAAGATGAATATGGAGCCATATGTTGCAGATTAAGAAGTGTGGCAATCTCTGACATGCCTTCAGTGAATCAAAGAGGTTTCCTTCTCGTCTCTTGAGTCTGGGCTGACTTTTGAATGATTTCAGACATGGAGCCCATAGGCAACTGTGTTTTGCCAATCCTGGGACCTGCCTTCACACGGGCTGGCACATTGTGACTGGTAGAGAGATGATGTAGAGATACCTTGAAACCAAGTGGAGGAAAATAGGGATCCGCTGAGCTCAGCCTTACAGATGGTCTGCCCCAAGGTACCAGGCAAGGAGTGAATCCATCTGGAGGTATTGCTGAGTGACCCATCATCACAAAGAGCTGAGGAAACAATTCAACAAGCTCTGCTCCAATTCCTAACCCACAAAATGATGAGAAACTGTAACATAAATGTTGATTGAATCTACTAGGTTGTGGAATGATTTAATACACAGTAATTGATATGCAAAATTCTACCTCTTTTTTTATTTTTTATAATAATTGGTGCATTGTAATCATACATCTTTGCTAGGTACAAGCTGCTAAAGGCATACATGCACACATTTCTCATTTAACCCCTTCCCCAAATCCCACTCCACTCCCTCGCTCTGCCTCCTTTTCAAGTTCAGTTTAGTGATTGACTTTGATGTATTTGTGAAAGTACATCATGTGCATTAGTGTGCCTCCCCTGCCCCCGTTCATCCCCTTCAATTAAGTCAACTTCTTTGCTTATCGAGGGTTTCTCCTTTTTCATCTGGAGTCACTCTTATGCACCATCTTCTCCCTAGCATCTGCATATTAGGGAGAACATATGCTTTTTTACTGTTTGTGACTGACTAATCTCACTTAACATAATGTTTTCCAGTTGCATCCATTTTTCCTGCAAATAACATAATTTTGTTCTTCTTTATGGCTGAGTAAAATTCCATTGTGTACATATCCCATAGTTTTGTAATCCATTCATCTGTGGTTGGACATCTTGGCTGCTTCCATAGTTTGGCTATTGTGAATTGAGCTGCTATAAACATAGATATAGGGGCCCCCACACTTTGGGGATGCACTTAACTTACAGATCCCTGCTCCTCTGGTTCCAGTGGGAGGGGTTATCTGGGGTGTCCTGGGTGTTCTTGATCACTATTGATCCTTCGGGGATAAGCTGCCTGATTAGGGTGTGAAATTCCATAGTCGCTTACTCCAGTTCTGGACATTGGGTGCACAGGAGGTTGTTGGAGGTTTTGGTGCTAATAGATGCTGCTCTTGACAACTGACAAGATGGCGGTGGCATGATGGCTGGTGGCAAGATGGTGGCTGTCAAGATGGCAGTTGCTTTGCCCATTTTTTTATTGGGTTATTTGTTTTCCTATCTGTGAGTTTCTTGAGTTCTCTATATATCCTAGATATTAGTCCTATATCAGAAGAGTAGCTGGCAAAAGTCTTCTCCCATGCTGTGGGCTCTCTGTTGAGGTTCTTGATAGTTTCCTTTGCCGCAAAGAAGCTCTGCAGTTTAATCCAATCCCATGTATTGATCTTCCTTTGAGTTACTTGTGCTCTTAGAGTCTTGTTGAGAAAGTTTTTACCTGTGCCTGTGTGTTGTAGTGTTGGCCCTATGCCCACTTCAAGTAGCTGCAAGGTCTCTGGCCTGATTTCCAGGTCTTTGATCCACCTGGAGTTGATTCTTGTGCAGGGTGAGAAAGTGAGGTGTATTTCTATTTTCTTGCATATGGTTAACCAGTTTTGCCAACACTATTTGTTAAATAGGCTATCTTTTATCTAGTGTATATTTTTGGCCCCTTTGTCAAAAATCAATTGACTGTAAGCACATGGGTCTGTTTCTGAATCTTCTATTCTGCTCCATTGGCCTATGTATCTGTTTTTGTGTCAATACCATGCTGTTTTTATTACTGTGGCTCTGTAGTAGAGTTTGAAGTCAGGTATTGTGATACCTCCTGCATGATTCTTGTTGCTAAGAACTACTTTGGCTATCCTGGGCTTTTTGTTGTTCCAAATGAATTTAAGGACTGATTTTTCTATGTCTATGAGGAGTGACCTTGGTAACTTAATGGGTATTGCATTGAATCTGTAGATCACTTTTGAGAGGATGGCCATTTTGATGATATTTATTCTGCCTATCCAAGAGCATGGAAGATCTTTCCATCTTCTAAGGTCTTCATCAATTTCTTTTTTCAACTTTTTATAGTTTTCCTTATAGAGGTCTTTTTGGTCTCTTTGGTTAGGATTATCCCTAAGTATTTTATATTTCAGGATGCTATTGTGAGTGAAATTGTTTTGTGGATTTCTTTTTCAGTGTATTTATGGTTGGCACCCTGGAAAGCTTCTGATTTTTTAAGATTGATTTTGTATCCAGACACTTTGCTGAATTTGTTGATCAGTTCTATAAGTTTTTTGTTGTTGTTGTTGACTTTGTTTGGTCTTCTAAGTATAGTATCATGTCATCTGCAAAAAGGGATAGTTTTAGTTCTTCTTTCCCTATTTTTATCCTTTTGATTTCCTTCTCTTGCTTTATTGCTCTGGCTAGAGCCTCAAGTACTATATTGAACAGAAGAGGTGATAATGAGCATCCTTGTCTTGTCCCTGTTTTTAGTGGGAACTCTTGCAGTTTTTCTCCATTTAATATGATGTTAGCTGTGGGTATATTGTATATTTCCTTTATGATGTCAGGGTATGTTTCTTCTATTCTAATTCTTTGAAGTGCTTTTAGCATGAATGAGTGTTGGATTTTGTCAAATGCTTTTTCAGCATCAATTGAGATGATCATGTGATTTTTGTCTTTGATTCTGTTTATGTGGTGAATTACATGGATTGTTTTCATATGTTGAACCAGCCTTGCATTCCTGGGTTGAACTCAAATTGGTCATGGTGTATAATTTTCTTGATGTGGTTTTACCTCATTTGTTTTTTATCAGAATTAGCGATAAAGATAAAGATAAAGCTCTTAGCAAACTGCCTGACACATTAGAAATACTCAATGTTTATCCTATATAAATTCTAAAATCTCCTACACCTAACTGTGAAATGCGATTCCCCATCAACTGCTGGGCTCTATCATGCACTCCTCAGCCCATATCTGTGTCTATATTAATTAATCTTCCAGCTAATGTTTTTATTTCATTTGTCCCTTTCATGATGTCTCATTTCTTTGTATACTATTTTATTGTCTCTCTGAGGTATTAAGCTCTGTGAAATTAGGCTAATGTCTTAAATTCTTTTTATTAAAGCCTATATGGTATAGTGGAATACATTGCTTTGTATACCAAGTCAGCCAATTAATGGAGGTGTTAGGGAGAGCCTGAATTTCTTCACCGATCCATCAGAAGGCAAGTAGTTTATTTTAGGAGTGAAGTAAACCTGGCAAGGTGATGGAGAAGTGAATGATGAGAAGGAACTGTAAATGGTGATTATTAAACCAACCCATACCGGGGGTTGGAGTGATGGGGGCTTTACTTTGCTAAGAATACTCTGGGAACCAAAGAGATACCCTTCCTATCCCACGTGAGGGGTAGGGGGTTGGGATATTGACACACCTGCTCACATTAAAATTGGCTGAAGGTTATTCTCAGCAGCCATTCAAATCCTGGCACTTCTTCCCTGCCACAAAGACAGAAAAAGCATACTTAGTGACTGAAGAGGTCCATCAGCAAAACTTGAGTAGCTGGAAGCTGTAGATGAGCTGTCATGGAGATGCTCTGGGAATGTGGACAAAACAGAGCTCTGAAAACATCAGGTGCAAGGATCTTGGACAGGTTCCTGGACTGAGATTTCCTCATCTCTCAAACCAGAATAAAATAATGGATCCAAATGCTGTTATGAGGTAGGTATGGAGGCACACACTTGTAATCCCAGTACTTGGGAGTTTGAGAAATATAATCAAGGAAAGCCTCAGCAGCTTAGCGAGGATTTCAGCAATTTAGTGAGCTCCTGTTTCCAAATAAAAAATAAAATAAAATAAATTAAAATAAAATAAAATAGGGCTGAAGGTGTGACTCAGAGGTAGAATGCTCCTGGGTTCAAACACACACACACACACACACACACACACACACACACACACACACACACAGTTACTATGCTGAACTCATATGAATATTATGGCTAATACTCCCAAAAGGCCCTATACTTTGATACTTTGAAGTTTATAGGTATCAGAGAATAAAGTTGAAAATACAGTTAAAGTGTAACTAATGGCAGATAACTAAAATTCAGTAAATCTCTCTAAAAAGTAAAAACAAAACAAAACAAAAAATGACCTGTCTCTGAAATCATTACTCCTGACAACCTAGAATGTAGAGATAAGAGTGGGGATAATACTGTTTTGGTTTAAATCATTCAATTATTATAATAAAAAGTAATACATATTGAACAAAGAAAATCCTTCCATGAAATAATGGTAATACATACAAAACACATTTGCTGCCATTTTTATCATAGAAATTATTGGCATTAGTGGTAACAGATGTGAGGCACAATTTCACATAACTTCATCAGTGAACATCAGTCCATCATAAAGGAGTGTTTGAACATATACCTACAAAAAATGTTCCATATTATAGTCAATAACATAAAATCACAGCTTAGAAAAGAATTCTCCAGGAGAAGGCAAAGAAAATATTATATTTAAGAATTCTTTCAAGCCAGGTATGGTGGCACATGCTTGTAATCCCAGCATTTGGGAGGCTGAGACTGGCGGATCCGGGTTCGCGGCCAGCCTCAGCTACCTAGTGAGGCACTCTGCAACTTAGTGAGACCCTGTTTCAAAATAAAGAATAAAAAAAAATAGGGCTGTGGGTATAGCTCGGAGGTAGAATGCCCCTGAATTCAATCCCCAGTACCACAAAAAAAAAAAAAAAAAGAATTCTTTCAGCCTGGTGTGGTGATGCACACCTGTAATCCTAGTACTTGGGAGGCTAAAGGCTAAAATAGTAGGATCATAGGTTTGAAGCCAGCCTCAGCAACTTAGCGAGACTCTCAGCAACTCAGTAAGACCCTGTTTGCAGATAAAAAATAAAATTGATCTGGGAGTATAGCTCAAAGGTAGAAAGATCTTGAGCTCAATTCCCAGCACCACACACACACACACACACACACACACACACACACACACACACACACATTCTTTCACCTTTACCTTCACCTTCCTATTTAAAACTATCCATGACTTCCCCTTATATCACAGATGAAATGGAACAAAGCTTTCTGAGACCTAGATCTGCAAGTTTGCCCCATTCCCACCAATCCCTGTGTCCTCAGAGAGCCTGGATATCAGGCCTAGGCTTTCCCTAGGGACTCCCACAGCAGGGAGTAAAGACATTGAAAAGGAGAGAGATAGGAGGAATGTAATTGCTCATCTGTCCAGGGTCCTTTGCAGCCTGAACATCAGCGGAATTCTTGTTTTCTTTCCCATTTTCAAATCCCCCATCTGTAACTGCCTGCACTTAGCATCTAAATATAAGCAGCCACTGTGCACTGAGCAGTGTGTGCAAAAATCATATAATACAGCTGGGCGTGGTGGTGCAGACTTGTAATCCCAGCATTCGGGAGGCTGAGACAGGAGGATCCGGGTTCGCAGCCAGCCTCAGTTACCTAGTGAGGTCCTCTGCAACTTAGTGAGACCTTGTTTCAAAGTAAAGAATAAAAAATAAGACTGGGGGTATAGCTCGGAGGTAGAATGCCCCTGAGTTCAATCCCTAGTACCACACACACACACAAAAATCATATACTACATACATACTCACACTATTGTTTAATCATAAGACAATCCTTACAGGTAGTCATGATGAGTCCAGATTGTAGATAAGAAAATTGAGACCTGATAAATTTAGGAGCTTAGCAGGGGCTCAGTCATCATTGAGTCAAGCCTCAGTCTTAGTCTTTCCAAGGCCAGAGTTGATGTACACACTACTGTACTCTCTTGACTATATAACCTGATCAAGTTTCACTACTTCTTGCTGGTATGTGTATCTAGCTGATGCATAATGAATGAACAACTCCCTCCAGAAGGAGTAGAAAGGAATTAGATCCAGACAATATCTGAGGAAGTGGGAGGGGAAGCTAACTACAATAAAAAAATATTTTAACTCATCTCTCTGTGGAAGTCCTTGACAGGAGATAATGCATGGCTTATGGCCACTAAAGATATTTGCTGATCCCTATCTTCCTCCATTTGGTTTCAAAATAGCTCTATATCATCTGTCTAACAGGCACAATGTCCCAGACCTTGTGAAGATGGATCCCAGGATTGGCAAAGCACAATTCCCAATGGGCTCTACTGCAGAAATCAGTCACAAGTCACCCCGGATGCAAGGGAAGAAGAGAAGGAAACCTCTTCACTTCACTGAAGGCATGTCAGAGATTGATGCACCCTTTAACCTATCATATATGGCTGCTGCATTTAAACTGCCAACCTCTAAGTGAAATTAAGAGCAGTTTACATAGTTTAAGTTAACAAAGTTCTATCAATTGGGAATTTTTATCCAGAAGATATAAGGACTCACAAAGCAATGACACTGCAGCATCAATTCTAATGCATGGAGGTGGCAAATTACAAAATCTCTCCACTGTGTCAAGAGAAAGGGAAAATACAAAGAGTGGTTAGTAAGACCCTACTCAAAAGTGATGATATATTTCTAAGAAGAGTAAGAGCTCCTTGACAGACAAGTGGCAAAGCATGTATTTGCAGATGGCAGAGTGAACAGAAATGATACTACCATGGGAAACCTGGAGGATGCCATCAGAGGTCAAAGGGCACATAGTTGTGAAGATAAGAAATCTCACTGCCCTGTCCATGAGGCAGGTGGTCATGTACACAATTCTACAGGCTGACCGTGTAACTGTCATAAAATGTCCATACTGTCTTCAGGGATCACTAAATGCATGCCAATATTTTAACTGGGCACAACACCATGCTTAATTTCCTCTATATCAAAAATTGGAAAGCAGTTCTTCTTGTAGCCCAGAAATTCACCAATTTGGGTCAGCAAAACTTACTTTCAATTTCCCCTCTCTGATATGAAAATAGCATTAAATATGACTTTGGGTTCCACTCTGGAATTAGGATTTTCAAAGTCAAATTTCATCAAATTTCCATATGTCATAATATCACAAAGTGTTCAAACTGAGAATAAACTTCAAAGATCACCTGCGAGGCCCTGACATTTCAAAGAGGATGAATGTGCAGCCAAGAGATTTTTAGCAGCTGCTCAGCATCACACTACTCTGTGAGTGCAGAGATGTCTCTCCTGCAACCTCTCCACTTAGCACTGGCCGGGTGGCTCACAAACGTCCTTGAAATGCCTCATGGTGAAGACCTTGGAATGGTACCTAGTGGCTCTTTTTATCATCACAGATATTGAAAGCTTTGTAGGATAATATGTGGTATTATATTTGTCTGCTCAGGTATATACAAAGGCAGGTATTCAAAATAATAAATATAACCAAGAGTCATCTTTGAAGATTTACTTATACTGATAAGGAAGGGGGTGGAAACCATAGAATACAGATGGGCTGAATTGACCCCGCTCACTAAAAAACTCACAACCACAATTCACAGCACTGATCATGAGACTTTGACTTCCCTTTGGCGTCTTCTTTTCCCTACACATTGAAGTCTGCACTCATGCAGATTTGCTTGAACAGTAAAGTCTGCACTCTTGCAGATTATACTGGTGGTCTTCTCTCAAAGCTCCTGTTTTCTTGCTTCTCTCTGTGCCTCTGTATATACAACACCCTCTGACCATGACCTGTTCACTATTCTAAGCACACTATCTTTGTCTTCCTATTGTCATGTTTGGTTCCCATTATTCTCCCCTCTGCTCTTTAAGATTAGAATTTGGGGCGATCTCTTGGAGGTTCAAAGACATGGTGTTGGCATTGGCTCCATTTGGTGAGGAACACTCTGGAGATGTCCACTGCAACACAGCATGGTGGGTAGCAATGGCATAAGGATGTATAAGAGGAAGCAATTACATTTCAAACAGGAAGCCAAAGAGAGACTGGGTGGGACCAGGGCCATGCTATTTAAGCAACCCTACCTATAAAACTAACCATGTCCTTGGGAAAATTCCTTCAGAGGGCAGTGCTCCTGGCAGACCTATGGAGCTTACATTAGCCCCAACTCTGAAAGGTTCCACCATCCAAAGGTTCCATCACGGCCCTGAAAACTAAGTTTCCAATACACATAGTCTTGGGCTACAAACCGCATGTAAACCACAGCATAATTCATAAATTAATGAGTGATAGCATTAGAGAAGTGGGTTAGGTATTATGGGTTATCCTGATAAAAAAGATGCTTGACTCCATTTTCCTCTCTGTCTCATACATTCAAACTTGCCTTTTTGCCATGTTATGATGCAACTTGAGGCCCTCACAAGATTTTAGGTCCATGCTCTTGGATTTCTATTTTATTGCTTATAACTACCAGCATGTGCTACTCTTTTAAGCGAGATTAAACAAACAAAGGCACCTAGTGTCTGTCTGTTTGTCTCTCCCTCTCCTTTCTCTCTTATGAAATCTAAGCACATACAGTCTGTATAGCACTTATCAAAACTACTCATTTAATTATTACTAAATAAGTGTCATGTCTCCATATGCTTAAAAGGTACATAGCAAGTAAGTCATTTACAAATAATGCTAGGGAGTCATTATATTTCAAAGGATATACCCTATGCAAAGCTTATGTTCTATAGGAGCATTTTGAAAATGGTTAAGAAATAAATGTGAAAGATAAGGCACATACTAAAATCTCTTGGTAGATCAGAGCAGATAGCCCTTCATTTTAAATAAATGAATATGTAGAATGATTTATTTATTCTCCTCACTGGGAAATATATTTATTCTCCTTTAGCAATCAAAAGATAGGACATTTTAGTGTATTGGCCACATGACCATAACTTTTGCACAGATCACTGGCAATATTAATTATGAAAAAAAAAATCTAGGAATTCAGGTCAAGTCTCTTTTAGAAGTAGATGAATAAGATATTATCACTCCTGAGTGGCAATGAACCTCACAGCATTTTTAACCATCTTACAAAGATAAGATTTTGATAAACTCAATGAGTAAGTCCTGGCTACACGGCCTTCCTGTAGTCTGATTCTCTCTTTCCCATGGGAAAGCACCCAGAGTTCTGAGCTATACTTTCTCCAATCATTTCCTTCAGCTTCTAACCAACCAGAGTTAGAACCAGGGTCCTTTGCTGTTTATTTGCTTTTGTTTGATTTTGTATTGAGGAACAAATTCAGGGATCGCCTACCTGAGATACACTCCACTGCTGTTCATTTTTCTTTTTATTTATTTTGAAGCACTTGATGAGAGTCTTGCTAAATTGCTGAGGCTGGCCTCAAACCTGATTTCCTCCTGTTCAGCCTCCCAAATACTGGGATCAGAGGTGCCACCATGCCTAGCTTTCTATTCTCACTAACCTTCCTACCATGCCACTCCAGGGAGTTCATTACTCTTACCCAGATTCTTTTAATTCCATTACCTCGTCAGATCAGCCTTAAAATTTATAAAACTGGTGCAGATTTCCCAGGCAAAGGGAAAACCAGTCAACAGCAATGCTATTAGCAAGAAAGAGGAAAAGCAGCCAAAGAAAATCAATAGGCAATGTGGCAGTATGATCTTACTAACAACAGCTTCTGTTCACAAACACTGCTGGTTACCAGGCACTTTACATGCATTAACTCTTATTTTTACAACCACTCAGAAAGGTGAATATGACTACTCCTGTTATAGATGAGGCTCAGGGAGGTCAAAGGAGCAGGGGTATAGCTGGCAAGTGGACATCATGGGATTTGAGCCCAGGCTATCTGATTCCAAACCCATCCACTCTGCCCCTTACCACCACTACCCTTCAAAGAATAAGACAGTGTATAGTGAGCCTGGAGATCTTCCTCCAAGATCTGGTGGCAATTAGTTACAGAACATTAAGCTCATTAATGTGAATATGTATATGTAAAAGATGTGTGTGTGTGTGTGTGTGTGTGTGTGTGTGTGTTTCTTTTGAAAACCTTATGTAGTACTTAGTATGTGCCTGCCATTATTGTAGCAAGGAGACTAGAGCCATAAACAAGATTGAAGTCTTTGGAACTTCAAGATTACCCCATGCTGAGGAGAGAGGTAATGTCTGACATTCCAAAATATCAGGCCAGATTCAATGATTTGAAGCTTGGTTGAACCACCAAGTATCACACTGCTGTAACCTCTCTGAGGCAGCTTTACTCCTGAGAAAATAAATTTAAATAATATCAGGTGAGCTCAGATTTCCTTCAAGGGAAACTTAATATTGTCCTCACCTCTACTTCACTATTTATCAGTCATCAGTTAGAAGCCATACCATACATTTACTCCTTTAAAATAGGAGAGAAAGTAGCCGGGCGTGGTGGCGCACGCTTGTAATCCCAGCATTCGGGAGGCTGAGACCGGAGGATCCGGGTTCGCGGCCAGCCTCAGCTACCTAGTGAGGCACTCTGCAACTTAGTGAGACTCGGTTTCAAAATAAAGAATAAAAAATAGGGCTGGGGGCGGAGCTCGGATGTAGAATGCCCCTGAGTTCAATCCCCAGTACCGCAAAAAAATAAATAAATAAATAAATAAAATAAAATAAAATAGGAGAGAAAGTGAAATTCAGGCTTTTGATGTAAAGAACCAATGGCTAGATTTGTTCTCCCCTATGAAATACATCCATCTTTGAAACAAAATGGGAGTCCAATGTCATTCTCAAAAGGAAAAGGTTGGAAGAGGAAGCTTTCTAGATTATCATTATCATCATCTATCAGTGGTGTTGCATACCATCTGCATTATTACCAAATTTTCTAAATAACAATGGGTCTTATGATAATATATACTTATTTTTAATTTCAGATAACTAAAGTTCAGTGAAGTAAGCAATTTGTCTGGGTCACATCAGTCAGTATTGAAGTCATGGTATGACCCCAGGGCTGATCTTAAAGCCTAATTTATAAGGAACAGGCTATGTCCACTTCATGCTTAAAGCTTCACTCTTGCTCTTACTTTAAACCCACCAAGCCTGAAGAGATAATCCTTTGGCATGGGAACACTCAGCAGGAAAAGAGAGCTGTGCTGTCCAGAATATCTCATTTAGTCCTTAGAAGCCCAAGTGCAGCATGATTGAAGGGAGTATGGAATCACACTCCCAGGGCCTGCCTTTAAATAGCAGCTCTAGTATTTACTAGTTTGGGGGCATTTAATCTCTGTGTCTCAACTTTCTCCATGATAAAAATGCAAGTAATAATTATGCTTATCTCCCTGGGTTGTGGTGATAAAAAAGAGGCTTATAAGAACTAAGTTTACATCTGGCACACAGCAATGATACCTCCCAGTGTTTGTTATAATCCTAATATATCATAAATGTTATGCTTTTATTAGTCTTCATTGGTTACAGTAGGGAAAATCTAGCATGGCACACAGGAGATACTCCTAAGCCTTGAGGAACATTAATATGCTCAATCTCACCCTGATAACATTCTTAGAGAGAAGTAATATTTAAATTTAGCAGGATTTATAACAGGGATTTTTTTTAGTATCTACATAGCCTACACATTGTGTGACCCATAGTAATAATCAGTATTTTTTGTTCAAAGAAATTAATTTAATTTTATTCTCAATAACAGTCATGCCTCATGTTTTCTGGTCAATAACACAAAGCATTATTTGGTAACACAGCTTGGCAAAGATGTGTAAATTCAGTGCTTTCTTGCCAGGTCACCCTCTTAGAGAGACATCTGTCATCACTCCACCCAGCTGAGGACAGTGTGTATTTGGAAACAAATCACTGATACCTTTACCTCACTCATTTTTATGCTCCAGTATACACAGAGAAAACAAGTGATGATATCAAACAAGTAACCCAAGGGCATGCTGTTCGAAGAGCTGTTTGCTCTTAGAAAAACAGACAACTTTCGCAGAGCAGCCAGGTCTGGAGGAGCCTGTGCTTCCATCATGAAGTGATTAATTTAAGCTGTGGAAATAAAATTTCATCTTAAATCAGAATATAACACCCATTTCTGTTGCATGAGGAGGAACTAAATCATCTATTGAGTTTTTCCACTGGGAAAAGATGAAGTTCATTACTTTTAAAAGAAATAATAACAAAAGTTCCATATAACCTAGTTGCAATTCATTGTTGGTTATCTATAGAGTACAAAATACAAGTTGTCTGTATTTGGGAAGTTGGGCTAACTACTGAAATTCAATATATCAGGATGCTTTAAAACACATCATTTACTTTATGGTGCAGAATGCCAGTTCAGAATAATCCATGTGAAATAGTTTGTTACTGAGAAAAACAATAACATTAAGAGTCTTATGGATATAATACAGGACAGAAACACAGAATAGTATAATTTAAGTCAGGAAGTCAGGAAGAGTTGGTAGTTTAGGGACTTTCTT
Source organism: Graphiurus murinus (assembly GCA_004027655.1). NCBI lineage: Eukaryota > Metazoa > Chordata > Mammalia > Rodentia > Gliridae > Graphiurus > Graphiurus murinus. Next base: position 46,172 of record PVLC010006016.1, read on the forward strand.
AGCCATAGGTAGTTCTTTAGTAATAAGAAAGTAAAGTATTATTTAAGAAAGCTGTGCATTTAGCATGAGATAATTTTTGGTAGAGTCTCTTGGAGCTATGAACTTGTTCCAAAGAAGGTAACATGCATTTCTCCAAAGAGTATCTCTCAACTATTATTTTTTTTCTGTTTTATCACATTTGGGGTATTAAGGTATGTGAGCACAATCCATTTCCAAGATTGTACATGGTCCCCATCCTATTCTTGCAATTGCATCCCCTTCCCTCCTGCTAAATAAAAAGGGAGAGAGCAAATGATAATTATTATTAATGATAATCAGTGGTGTTACTGAATCATGGTTGATGTTTCTTTCTCATGGTCCACCTTTCTCTGGCAAGAGCACCTCAAGAACTTTTTAAAAAAATAACCTTTCTCTGTTTTCCACACAAGAGGTGATCAGTCCATGCATGACATTCAGTATATTCTAGCCACCTAAACAATACCATAGTCTGTGGTAGTCAGTTGACACCAATTGATCTTGAATAGTCACTCTCAGGACTTTTCTTGGAACTTTGAAGAACAAGAGGCTTCCTTTCCATATGGGATGCTGAACTGGTTCATTGTCATTAACACTGAAATCCTACCTGAGAATGAAACTCCACCAAAAGTCAACCATGGAGAAAGAAACAGACAGATTGACAGGATGGAACTATGATGAGATTTGAGTTTCTGAACTCAGTAGAATACTGTATCTTAAGAGTTCCATCTTTACAAGGCATATGGTCTCTTTTTGCTATTATTGTTTGTGCTAGTATGATATGAGACACCCTTGGGACAACGCTAGTGGACAGTGGGTTGCACTGTCACAAGTCAATATGGTTCAGAAATGCCCGTTCAGAATACATTCACACACCTCTTCAGAAGTAAGTTACCATCACTTACTTTCCAGAAACATTACAAAATAAATCAGTTATCTTTCATGTCCTTACAGTCTCTAAAGTTAGGAAATTATTTAAATTAATATTTGATGAGTATATACTAAATGTCAAGTGCTTTGCATATAATGTCTCATAGAATCCTTCCATGACTGTGTAAATTAAATAAATGTGTTTCTCCATTCTCATTTTACCAATGAAGAACTACAAACAGATTAAATAAATTAATCAAAATCGCTTGACAGTTAATTATAGGAAATTGACTGCACCAGATTTGAATCACAAAAAGAGACTAACTGTACACAAAAATCAAAAAGAAATTAGAGAATATTATGCTAAGTGATATCAGCCAGTCTCAGAAAGTCAAAGGTCATATGTTTTTCTCTGATATATGGAAACTGGAGAGAAAATAGGAAACAAAAGGGACTTCAGACAAATGAGGAAAAAGACCAGAAGAATAGTAGAAGGGGATTGGAGGAGGGGGGCACGGAGGGAGATAAGGAGGGAAAAAAGGAGAACTGATGTAGGAAAAAGCTCATACAATGGTATATCCATATATGAAGGTATCATTATCAATCTCACTAACATGTATGGGGTGGGAGGGAGTTGATTGGGATCTGGAGGGAAATATACCAAGTGCTATGGGCATATATGTTTCTGTCACTTTATTCTTCACTATGATGTCTAATTGCAATGCAACATTAAGCATATGAAATTAATTAAATTAATTAAAAATTAATTTTAATTTTAATTAAATTAAAAATGAAAATACTAGCTGGGTGTGGTGGCACTCGCTTGTAATCCCAGTACTTGGGAGGCTGAGACAAGAGGATCTAGGTTTGTGACCAGCCCCAACTACTTAGTGAGGACCTCTGCAACTTAATGAGATCCTGTTTCAAAATAAAAAATAAAAAATAGGGCTGGGGATGTAGCTCAGAGGTAGACTACCCATAGGTTCAATCCCTAGTACCACACACAACACACACACAAAATACTGTAATAAATAAAAATATTTTTGGAAACTTTTCTTTAAAAAAAAAGAAATTAGAGTATAGTCTCCCAAAATGAGCTCTTTGAAATGCCCAACTTCCATTTACATACATAAATTCTACTGTGTTTCCTAACAAGGCAGCCATAACTCACCCTCTCCAAGATGCTTGGGAAATCCTTTTAACATGAGATCACTCAGGGTGTTCATTCCAAGGTGTGCTGCAATACCACAGAAGATAAAGTAGGCTTTAACCTCAAAACTGAGGAACTAGGAAGGGACACAATGAGAACTCAGCTCAGCACTGACCACCACAGGAATACTAAATGTTCCCAGAACACCCTGCAACTTCAAGATTAGCTTGGTTTTATGTAGAAGGAATTCTTCCAACTTCTATACGGCTTTCTAGGGATTAGTAAATATTGGGAGTAACATGGCGGGGGGGAGACAGCAATTAGAGCAGAAAATTACATCTCTGCCAAGTGTGAGCTTTGGCCTACCAAGTTGGCTAGAAGGCAGGGATTAATCACATTGGCAGCATAAACCATGCCATTAGCATACCCCAAGTACAAATCTCATCCTAATGTTTGTTTAGAATTTGGTAGCTATAATTCAAAAGAAGAATTACAATTCTCTCCATCTAATATTTAACATGTTTCCATATTCTAAAAAGTAACTATTTCCACTGGGCATGGTAGCATATTCTATTGCTTGGGAGGCTGAGACAGGAGGATCATAGGATCAAAGCTAGCCTCAGTAATTTAGAAAGACCTTCAGCAATTTAGTTAATCTTTGTTTCAAAAATAAAAAGAGCTGGGGTGGGAGTTAGAGTGTAGCTCAAAGACAGACTACCCCTGGGTCCAATCCCTAGTATGAAAAAACAAACAAACAAAAACTATTTCTCAAACCCCATGTCAGGAAAATAATATTATAACTCTTGAATTCTTGATTCCACCCAATATATTTATTTTACAATGAAATTTAATGATACATTTTGTTTCAGTAAAGGAAAGCAAGACCAGAAAAAAATAAATTAAAACAAAAAAATGGGTTGAGGCTGCAGCTCAGTGGTAGAGCATTTGTCTAACATCTGGGCAGTACTGAGTTCAATCCCCAGTATTGAAGAAAAAAAAAAAAGAAAGAAAGAAAGGAAGGAAGGAAGGAAGGACGAAAAATCTTCTAGCTTTTTGAATTCTGAAATCAGTCTGACTTTCCATGTTCTTGTGAAGGATTAAGTTACACAAAGACCTAAAAACATACAAATAAGTCACATATTTCTTGAATATGAGAAGTGCCCATTTATACGTTCAAATGAAGCAATTTTCCAGAAACAGATAATCTTATCCAAATGCTTGACCTCCCTAAGTATGTTCCTTCTCTCTCTCTTCTTGACATTACACTTCTTTCAACTCATTTATACAATAGGCCAGAACCAAGTAATATCCTTTGAATGTCAATGTATGTTAGCAAGCAAACAAAAAATTAGACCTAGTAATATCCCATGACTTGTCATAGATGAGCACAAACACACAGACAACCAAAATACAATTTTAAATGCAGATGACTGTATCTGCTGTTCTCATGAGCTGGTCTCCACATCTGAGGAATCTTTAGGTAAGAAGCTGTCTTTTTTTTTTTTTTTTAATCCTGGTATCCAAAGCACTGGGGTTGGCGAGGAGTGTCTACTAAGTCACCATCCTCAGATATAGTCAATTGTTCCTTCTTCTTTGACAAAGAAAACAAACTTGGTTTTGCTTTAAAACAGAATGCTATCAGCGGTACTGATAAAAATTGAGATAAATGTTCTACACATTTTTTGTTAGAATCTTCTATGAAAAGTGTTTGAAAATTCCTCAATCTTAACTCATTATTTTCCTATATGAAAGTCAAAAAGCATCAGAAACAGCATGACACAGTGTCCCTCAAATATGGGGTTTCTTGCTTTAAAATTCCATCCTTTTATTCTTCTCGTTGGTAAAAGGTCCTGAGAACACCATGGACAGTGGCAAGATTCATGAGGGAAGATTTAAAAAAGGAGGATTATGTTATTGGAGCTTCCATTATGTAAAGCAGGTGCCATGAATTTCATCTAGGCTTGGTAGTGAGAAAGCTATCTCCCTGCTCCCAAAGTTCTGATTTGCTTGAAATGAGAATGCAATGACCCAAAACATACTTAGCCCAGAACAATATTAATAGGCTAGACATTCTAAAATGTAATTTTGCTTCATTAAAACCAACAAACATATTTTTCATGCCTTGATGGGCTTCAGGAGGCAGAGGAATCCTAATTATTTAGAGATCCATTATTTATATTAGAGAGAGAGAGAGACAGTGAGGGTAAACCAAGACAGCTATCTATAAACCAATATTAGAGTTTCACTGGGGAAAATAATGAAATTGTTTTTAAAAATGTTAGTAATTTCAAGCCCTGAAGATGTTGAACCTGCAATTGTCACATTCAGCTTTAATAAAAACTGGATCAGAAAATAGTTTATAATACAATTGGGAATAAGCCAAAAATCCATGCCCTTACTGACGTACTCAGCACTGAAGGAAACAACCAGAAAGAAGAAAACAAGAATCAACTCAAGATGGATTGAAGAGCTGGATATTGACCAGAGACTTTGAAATCCAACATTCCAACATATAGGCATGTGCAGACACTTCCTCAATAAGACCCCCAAGGCACAAGAAATTAAAACCAAAATTAGTAAGTGGCATTGCATTAAATTAAAGAGCTTCTGTGCAGCAAAGGAAACCATCAAGAACTTTAATAGAGAGTCAACAGAATTGGAGAAGATTTTTTCCATCTATTCCTAATATCTAGAATATACAAATAACTTAAGAAACTTACTGCTAAAAATGCAAACAATCCAATCAAAATATGGGCAAGTGAACTAAATAGACACTTTAAAACCATAAATTCTGGTAAGGATATGGGGAAATATTGTTGTTTGACTTCTTGATCATTGCCATTCTAAGTGGGATTAGATGGAATCTCAGTGTGGCTTTGCTTTGCATCTCCCTGATTGCTAATGATGTTGAAAAATTTTTTCTTATATTAATTGGGTATTTATATTTCTTCTTTTAAACACAAATCTTACCTGGAGGAAAACTTTCCAGTTTTTGATCCTTCATAATCATACAAATTAATTTCAACTAAATATGAATATTTACATGAGTATGTGTGCACACACATACATACATACATACATACACACACTATACATGCACACACACACACACAGTATGTACAGAATAGGAAACAAGGTACCATAGGAAGAGTGAGAAAACAACCCACAACAGATTGGAACCTACAGACCTCCAATATTGGAATTATCAGAATAAAAAAGTTCAATAAAAGTGGAAACAAATAAGCAGGGACAATAGATTACCCTAATTAGCAGGCATGTCATACACACAAAAAATGTTACTTTCAGAAGTTAAAAGAAATACATAGCAAGAAATTAAAAAGTTAAAAGAAATACTATAGCAATACATGCATACTCATGTTTAAAGCAGGACAATTCACAACAGTAAAATTATAGAACCAAAATAGCTGTCCATTAACAGATGAATGGATAATCAAAATGTGGTGTATACACAATGGAATTTACTCAGCCATGAAGAACAAAATTGTGTAATTTCTAGCAAAATGGATGGAACTAGCAAGTTTTATGCTAAGTGAGGATCAGTCAGTCTCAGAAGGTCAGAAATTGCATGTTTTCTCTCATATGAAGAAGCTAGAGAGGAAATGGGAAATATAAGAGGCTTTGGATAAATGAGGAGAGAAAACAAGAGAAGATGGAAGATAATAGGGGAAAGGAGTAAGGAGGAGAAAAAAATTAAGGAAGGAAATAGTTCAAATAAGGTTACATCCATACAAAAAGTTTCACCACCAGTCTCAGTAACATGGATGGGGAGGGAAGGAGGGAAGGAGAGGAAGTCGGTGGGACACAGAGAGAGAAACACCAAGTGCTGTGTGCATGTATGTTTGTATCACTTTGAATCTCACTGTGACATTGCACTAGTAAAAGTATAAAAGTTTAAAAATTAAAAATGCCAAATTAAAATAATCAATGAAAAATGAGTCATGGAATGGGTTAGAGTAGATTAGACATATATGCTGAGAGAATTAGTGACTTCAAAGATAAAACCAAATAGCTTCCCAGAATGCAAGCTAATGTGACAAAGAATAAAGATTATGATATAAAGAGAGTAAGAGATATGAGGACAGAAATTGAAAGTCTAAGAATTAGCTAATGCAGATCTCAAAGGTCCAAATAGAATGTGGAAGAAGCAATATTTGATTAATTGAGTGTTTCCGAGAACTAATGAATAGATGTGAATAAATAATACATAGGAAATAGATACATACACACAGAAGAACTAATTAATAGACTCAGGAAGCCAGACAGCATCAAATACAGTACTTTAAAAAATCTACAACCACATACCTGATAATAATTTTCAAAGGACCAAGGAAAGTGAAAAGACCTTAAAAGTTGTTTATGGGAAGTAAGGGTAGGTGGTATGAGCACTTTGAAAAGCAGGACAAATTGACAGGAGACTTCAACAGAAATCACTAAAGCCAGAGATAAGGCTAAGTGATGTGTTGGTGAATATTTAAAACTAGTTCTTCAGCAGGAAGGGATGGAGCATCCTGACATTCAGGGCCTCTGATTTCCACAGTATAAGCACTCCTAACATGGACAATTTCAAGCCACCTCAGAGGCATCACTGAAAGCCAGAGTTGGGGAAAGATGTGCGTAATCAGCTTTTGTGAACCAGTGCCAACTGGCTTCATTACTGGCTTGAATACTTTCTAAACACCCAAGGGAAAATATCCTTTGATGTTGAATTATATGTCTAGCAAAATTACCTTCCAAGAATGAAGGAAGGTGAAAGAATTACATTTTTCAAATAGTTTAAAATCAAAGGAACTTCATACAGAAAAACAAACAAACAAACAAAAAGTCAACATTAGACAGAAGGAAATCAAATCTAGTAGAAAGTAATATACCCATCTGCTTCTCAGATGGGTATATTAGTAAATCAAAATAAACAATGTCTACAGGAAATAACCACTACTATCATTATCAGCAAGGGGGATGGGATAAGAAATAAAAGTTGATGAGGAATCAGTTGCTATTTATTGGTTCATTTAACTGTCACTTGAGAAACTACACTTGACATTTTCTAGACCTACAACAGTTTGGTTTCTGAATTCACATTTTCTTCTGAAAACTATACACTCTTTTTTATCTTTTTTGTTCATTTATTTATTTATTTTTATTGTAACAATTCATGCTTTGTATGTATACATCTTTGTTAGGTACAAATTGATAACGACATATGTGCGCACATTTCTCATCTGATCCCTTCCCCAATTCCCACCCCGTTCCCTCGCCCTCCCTCCCTCTCAAGTTCAGTTCAATGAGTGACCTTGATATAATTGTGTAAGTACATCATGTGCCTTAGGATGTCCTCCCCCCACCTCCTCTCCGTCCCCTTCAGTTAAATCAACTTCTTTGTTTATTAAGAGTCCCTACTTTTTCTTTTTCTTTCTTTTTTTTTTTATTATTCATGCATTGTAAGCAAATATCTTTGTTAGGTACAAATTGATAACGACATATGTGCCCACATTTTTTTTTATTGTAATAATTCGTGCTTTGTATTTATACATTTTTGTTAGGTACAAATTGATAAAGACAAATGTGCACACATTTCTCATCTGACCCTATCCCCAATTCCCACCCCGCTCTCTTGCCCTCCCTCCTTCTCAAGTTCAGTTCAGTGAGTGATCTTGATATAATTGTGTAAGTACATCATGTGCCTTAGTTTGCTCTCCCCCCCCCACCCCCCGTCCATTCCCTTCGGTTAAGTCTACTTCTTTGTTTATTGAGGATCTCTACTTTTTCATCTGGGGATCCTCTTATGTCCCATCTACTCCCTAACATCCGCATATTAGGGAGAACATATGTTTCTTTACTCTTTGTGACTGGCTAATCTAACTTAACATAATGTTTTCTAGTTGCATCCATTTCCCTGCAAAGAACATGATTTTGTTCTTCTTTATAGCTGAGTAAAATTCCATTGTGTACATATCCCATAGTTTTGTAATCCATTCATCTGTCGATGGACATCTTGGGTGCTTCCATAGTTTAGCTATTGTGAATTGTGCAGCTATAAACATAGATACACATGCGTCGGTCTACTATACACTCTTATGAATCTAGAACACCAAGGACATAGCCGTCTTGCCTCTTAGATTCTTCCTATTGCAAACAGTTATGGTAGCATGAGGCATTCTTTGCAGGCATTTTTGAGCTTCTCTTGCCTCTTGAAAGTTGATGTGCTGCACCAGGCCACAGTGGTCTGCCTCAGCAGGTATGAAACAGCTCCCTATAGCTCCTATTAATTCAATCAAAACTGCTGAGGAGTTGTTACAAAAGGCTCTGACAAAAACTCATATGCTAAGCATTGCAAAAATTTTGTGAGAAACTAGTGTCATATATTAAGTCTATTTCCTTTTAAAATGCCAAAGGTTATCAATGTTTCTGCATGCTACTTTGTCTGAATTACAGAAGTTTGGCCAATAGAAAATAAGGAGAAAAAAGAAGTCCAACTGTAAAGTAATAACAAAATAAGCAAGGATTTTCACTGACCAATGTAAAAAGCAGATGGCCAGATTGAGTGCAAAACCAAAATCTAGCCCTCTGTGATTTATCAGGTCATAGAAGAGGCTTGGAGAAATCAAAGATTGACAAGAAAGGACCAGATACACTGGACCGGGCAAACTGTAACCAAAGAAAAGCTATAAAAGTTATATTAATAATAGACGAAATAAGATTGGCATAGTGGCACATGCCTATAACCTCAGTATTTGAAAGTTTGAGACAAGAGTTTGAGGACAGCCTCCGCAGTTTAACAAGATTCTCAGCAACCTAGGGAGATCTTTTTTTTAATATAAAAAAAATGGTTGGGGGCACAGCTTGGAGGTAGAATGCCTCTGGGTTCATTCCCAAGTAAAACACACACACACACACACACACACACACACACACACACACACACAAATAAAACATAAAAACAAAACAAAAAATAAATAAATAAAATAGACGTAAGCCTGAAAAATATTATGAAAGTTAAAAAATACCAATTAAGTGTGACAACATGTTCAACTAATCCAGATAGTATAAAATATTCAATTCCACATGTTCCTAATAAATACACTCATGTAGAAAGTAAAATTTCCAGTAGAAAAAGGAGAAAATTCATGATTATAGTGGGAGATTTCAATCTTCCTTCAGTTGTGCCTTTTTTTTTTTTACTTCATTATTTCTTTTCTTTTCTTTTTTTTTTTCTTTTTTTGTAGTACTGGAGATTGAACTCAGTGGCATTCTACCTCCAAGCTACACCCCCAGCCATATTTTTTTTTTTATTCTTTATTTTGAAACAGCATCTCACTAAATTGCAGAGTGCCTCACTAGGTAGCTGAGGCTGGCCTTGAACCTGGATCCTCCAATCTCAGCCTCCCAAATGCTGGGATTACAAGCATGCGCCACCATTCCCGGCTGGCTCAACAATCTAGTGAGACTCTATTTCCAAAAAAAATTAAAAGGGTAGGGGCTGGGGGAGTAATTCAGTGATGTAGTGCTCCTAGATCCAATCCTCAGTAACACACACACACACAAATGTGAAATTAATTATTTAACTAGTTAATTAATTAATTAATTAAGGTTCCAAAATCTTATTCATGATTGGAAGAAGAGCACTACACTTGAATCCCTAAAATACCTCAATGGTTGTATTTACTTATTCATTAATTTTAACAATTCCCACTGTAACATTGTAATGTATTGAGTAGAACAACAGACCTGTAACTTTACCCAGGATAAGTGACCGTATAGTCCGGAACTCCACTGCTGGGGAAAAGTTGTAACTGAGCTGGAACTTCTGGTCTACCTGTTGGAAAACAGAAAACTAAGGTCAATCAGCAGAAGTTCCCAGAAAAAGGGCTTAAAACACTCCCATATGGACCTTCTCTGAGATTTTCTCTCAAGAAAGGTTAGGGGTGCCACTGATTCTCTCACAATGCACATAAAATACACCTTTCTTTCTTTGTTGTGAAATGTTCTTTCACAGGCATCTTCTCCCTGAAAATTCTATGCAAGTTTTGGCAGTTCCACTGAGATTTTTCTTAACAAGAAAACCTGTTAATTCTTGCTATGCAGAATTAATCCTAAATAGAACTGGAGGTCCTTTCCCATTTCTACCCACTTCTCCCTTTTGTCCTTACAGACACCCCTGGTCTTTTGCCATCATTCTAATCTGGTCTCATTTACATGTGGACTGAGTGATTTCCTCAGCAAGGATTGATGTTTGATGAAACATTTGGACCTAGGGAGGAGAGGTTAGCTCTAGGTGAAGCTGGGATAGGGGACAGATCACCCCACCTTGCAGGAATGAGCAAGGGCTGCCAGTAAGATTTGCTAGGACTCTATCTCCAGGGTCTTCAAGATTTCTCCTTGCTACACTGTTGATAGTTACAGATCCACCAGTTTGTTCCCCTCTGCCTTTTTTCTAGGCATTACTCTACATGCATCTCCACTTTCCTTTCAGCCCAGTCAAATCCAGCCAGTGTTTTCTGGACTCCACTCTGAATATCCATATGTTTTATTCCTGCAAATCTCTCTCTCTCATCTTGTAGCTCACCCCTAAGAAAACTAAGACCTGCTGAGAGCAGTGGCACATGCCTGTAGTATGTGGGAGGCTGAGACAGGAGGAACTTAGATTAGAGAACAGCCTCAGAAATGTAATGAGACCCTCAAAAACTTAGTGACATCCTGTTTCAAAGTAAAAAATAAAAAGGGCTGAGGATGTAGTTGGAGGTAGAATGCCCCTCAGTTCAATCCAAGGAAGAAAGGAAGAAAGGAAGAAAGGAAGGAAGGAAGGAAGGAAGGAAGGAAGGAAGGAAGGAAGGAAGGAAAGGAGGGAGGGAGGAAGGCAGGAGCAGCAGATCTGGGACTAATACTCAATCCTCCTACATCCTCCTTTTGCCAATTTCCTTCTACATCCTTTTGCTCAGAATGACCTTTTTCAGTACCCTCCTGGTCCTGAAGAGCTTTCTCCTATGACAGAAATTACTTTCTATAAACTATGGAACATGATTAAATGCTTAATTGTTATTTTTGTGAATAAAATTTCACCAAAATTTTATGTGACTGTTCCCATATTATAGGTGGAGAGATTGGTAACACAGAGACTCAGATCTTGGGTGACGCCACACAGCAACACAAGAACAATGTACCTGGTGCCACATGGGCCACCCTCCACATAACACCATGTCTGCTTCATTTGTCATAATTTACTGGGTAATTGAGTAACTTACAGATAAACATTGTTTGTTTCTATTTCTGAACTTGTAGGGCTTGCTTTCTATAAACAATTGAGTACTCATTAAGTATAAGCATGTTTGAAGGGAATCTTCCTTAAAAGCTCACCTCCTAGAGAAATTTTTCATTGCTATTCTGGTTAGTTTAGCTGGCCCTCTTCTCCATTTGTGTATTTTTTTTTATACTGGGGATTGAACCCAAGTATAAGAGCCACACTCTCGGCACTTTTTATTTTTTATTTTAAAACAGGTTCTTGTTAAATTACTGAGGTCCTCACTAAGTTGCTTAGGCTGACCTAGAACTTATAGTCTTCCAGTGTTAGCCTCCCAAGTACTGGAATCATAAGGCATGACATTTTCTATCTCTAACTTTGCATTTAGTATTGTTATAGTACAATAATCTCTCTCTCTCTCTTCCCCTCTCTCCCTCTCACTCCTTGCCAGCTTTCACTAAACTCTTGGATCTTTGAGGGCTCAGGGCTCAGATCACATATATCCACATATATTCTCTGTAGGGCCTAGCACAGCATCAAACTTTACTAAGTTTGAATAAATGAATAGCCTGCATGAGTTCTTCCATCTGGCAGGCTATGAAGAAAGAGTCTGCCATAAAGCCAAGATGTCTCTGGTGGCCCCACACCTTTAGGTACAGCATGAGTTCTTCAATTCACTTGGTTTCCATCTATTATTCAATGCTCAAGGGCTCAGATTTAGCCATCATCTTGGAAGAGGTTTCTTCCATTTCCACCACAGAGGTTGTCTTACTACCTTGTACTCTCTCTTTGGAACTTCCTTTTCCACCAGTGGAAAGGATGCCTTCCTCATGCAAGTCTGCTCAGGGAAGAGAAGGGCTAAAGTGCATGAAAATTTCCTGCTAAGTACAAATCAGAAGCAGGATTCCTAGAATTGAAGGTTGAAATGAGGTTCCCCTGGCTCCTGCTCCTCACCAGGCACCACAGAATCAGCTTCTATCTGCAAACAAGTCCCTGGACACTGACAGATCTCTGCACCAAAGCCACACATGGAAGAGCTTATTGTCCTAGTACACAAGTTCCTCCTATCATACTGTTTGCTTTGTGGGATCTTGATGCTCCTCAGCACTTTTACCAGATGACAAGTGAAGGAGAAAAAGAAATAAGCAATAAGGAGACATTTAGTGAAATGAGCATTCATAGAAGGTAGGAGAAGAAAATGGGAGGATCCAAAGGAGTCTCCGTGCTACTGATGGGGTGCTTGGAGGATGTTTCCAACCCTGGCATGGAGGGAGGGCACCTGCATACAAGTACTGGGTCAGGTGATGAGTTACCTGTTCAGAAAACTAAGCAAATGTATAGTGCAAAAGTAAAATAAAGGAAAGAGGATGATTTCTTGTTAGTACTTCATGATCTATGATGTGGACTAAGAAATAATTTTGTAATACTTCTTAAGCCTTTTTTTTTCTGGTATTAAGGATTGAACCCAGGAGAATTCTACCTTCAAGCTACACACCTTCAGTCCTTTTTATTTTTTATTTTTATTTTGAAACAGGGTATCTCAAAGTTTCTGAAGTTGGCTTCAGAACTATGATCCTCCTATCTCATCCTCCCAAGAATGGGGATTACAGGTGTGTACTACTACACACCAGATTCCAGATTCTTATGTGTACTTTATTACTTAGTACTGTTTAGTACTGTTTTTTTTCCTTTAACTCTAATTGGTGAAGTAATAAAGCACTAGAGTCTTTTAACCCTTTTATGGTGTCTAAAGTTTGCAATATGGCCTATGAAGCTTTGCCAATCTTATAACCCAGAACTCCTGATGATCTTGTCAAGTTTTAAAGAGCTAGGAAAAGGATAATGGTAAAAAATTTTCCTTTTTGAGTGAGCCCTTAATACCAGGTTTTGTACCTGGACCTTTTGCATCCTTTCACATAATCTTTACACGAACTGATTCAGCCTAGTTAGCTTCACCTTTGTATGCACAGATAGATAGATACATATGCAGATATAGATGTAGATGTAGATGTAGACTCAAGGTCAGAAAGATGAGAAACTCATATGATCACAGAGCTCAAGCAACACAGCATGAATTCACACTTGAATCTCCCTTCCCTTTGGGATGCCTCTCAGTCTTGGGATCTTCCTCTCTCAAAGGTTTCATAAGGTGTTTCAGAAAATGCCTGACCGGTTAAGCTTGATTAATCTATGTGATGTTATCCACACATCTTAATAATAAAGGCCACTGAAGTTCACCTCCACCATCAGGGCATCTTGGGTGGGAATACTTGAGCCTAGAAAAACTTTTGCCAGGGGTAAGGACATAGCTCAGTAGTGGAGTGCTTGTCTGGAATTCAATCTCCAGCACTGCAAAAACAAAACAAAACACTAGACAATTCCAATTTTCAAATCCTTGTCAAGAATTCGGGCCCCTGACTGTGTGCTGTGGTTCTGATGTCTCCTTCTTAGGATAATAAGGAGCAAAAGGAGACTACGGGGAATCTAATCATAGGGTCTAAGCTCCAGCTGGCTGTACACAGTGATAACTGCCTAATCTCTCTATTGGGTTCTAATATGGATTTTCTTTTAGCTTGGGTTAGAAGCTTAGAAACATTGATTGAGGTGCCCTGGAGCCTTAGCTGAGTGGGAAGCGAAAAGCAAGGTACCTGAATGGTGAAATGCCTCCCTTCTCGGCTGATCTTCAAGTGGTGCAACTTTCTGTTGGCAAAGTTCTCCACATCGATGGTAAACACATGGATTTCTTCCTTGCCTAGGTGATAACGAACCTGCAAACTTCCTTGAAAGAAAAAAAAATAATTGGGAATTAGGATTAGGAATAATAGCCACAAAAATGCAAAGGTATAATTGGAATGTCTTTTAATTAATCATTTCTGCTTATTTTTTTTAGA
>PVLC010006016.1:60453-72256 GCA_004027655.1 Graphiurus murinus
TTTTTTTTTTTTTTTTTTTTTTTTTTTTTTTTTTTTTTTTTTTTTTTTTTTTTTTTTTTTTTTTTTTTTTTTTTTTTTTTTTTTTTTTTTTTTTTTTTTTTTTTTTTTTTTTTTTTTTTTTTTTTTTTTTTTTTTTTTTTTGGCGGTACTGGGGATTGAACTCAGGGGCATTCTACCTCCGAGCTACACCCCCAGCCCTGTTTTTTATTCTTTATTTTGAAACCGAGTCTCACTGAGTTGCGGAGTGCCTCACTAGGTAGCTGAGGCTGGCCGCGAACCCGGATCCTCCTGTCTCAGCCTCCCGAATGCTGGGATTACAAGCGTGCGCCACCACGCCCAGCTTAATTCTTTGTTTTTGAAAGAGGATTTCACAAAGTTGCAGAGGGCCTTGCTAAGTAGCTGAGGCTCGCCTTGACCTGCAATCTTCCTGTCTCAGCCCCCCACGTACTGGGATTACAAGCATGTGCCACCATTCCCAGCTCACAGCTCACCATTCAAATTTTAAAAATATTTTCCATATGCTCTTCCATGTCAAAATACAAAAACCTGAATGTAGCAGCAAAATTAAAGCAAGAGTGTGGTGTGGTGGAATACATTAAAATGTAAACTTGAAAAATAAAGTAACTGCAAACTTATTTTGTGATTGGACTGTGAGGACTTTAATAAGATAGTTCAAAGCCCTTTTGATTCTGTTCAGCTCCTATAGCTTACTCTTCCCTCTTTGTCATCCTCTTGTTCCCTTTAGCAACTCCCTCTTGTCTTTGCCCTCTGATATATGACACTTCTGACCAGAGTGTGCTGTGTTTAGAGCACAGTGACCCACTTTAACTCTTCATGGCCCATGGGGACATTCAAATTTCACCAGGATGATGTTTTTCAAATAGCTATTCATTTTCCATTGGCGGTCAGGAGATCAATTTACTGGGTCTTAATAAGCATTTCTTTCTCTTTTCTTCTTCTTTTTATTTATTTATTTATTTTTTACAGTACTGGGGATTGAACTATGTCCCCAGCTCTTTTATTCTTTTATTTTTAAACGGGGTCTCACTAAGGTGCAAAGGGCCTCATTAAGTAGCTAAGGCTGGCTGCAAAACTATGATCCTCCTGTCTCAGACTCCCAAATGCTGGGATTACAAGCGTGCACCATTATGTCGGGCTATCAGCTTTTCTTACAAAATGGAACAGAACTGAAAAGGAAATGTGAGAGTCCTGAGAGATGAATTAAGCATAAGAAACATGTTAGCTGTGTGGGGAGATGAGAGGAAAAAGGGAGAGAAAATATCACTTCATAATGCAAAGTGGTAGTTGTGCTCTGGATCTTTTATTTTATTTATTTATTTATTTATGGTACTAGGGATTGAACCCAGGGGCATTCTGCCTTTGAGATACACCCCCAGCCCCCCTTTTTTCCCTTTATTTTTGAAACAGGGTCTCACTAAATTCCGGAGAGCCTCACTAAGTAGCTGAGGCTGGCTGTGAGCCCAGATCCTCTGGTCTCAGTCTCTCAAGTACTGGTATTACAAGCATGTGCCACCACACCTGGTTGTATCTTTTATTTTAATTTATTTTATATTTTATTTTATTTGGTACTGAGGATTGAACCCAGGGGCATTCTACCTCCAAGCTACACCCCAGCCCTTTTTATTATTTTTATTTTGAAACAGGATCTCACTAGGTTTCTGAGGGTCTTGCTAAGCTGCTGAAGCTGATCTTAAACCTGTGCTCCTCCTTTCTCTGCCTCCCAAGTCCTGGGATTAGAGCTGTGTACCACCATGCCTGACTTGGATCATATTTTTAAAACTTTGAAAATCACTGTGTATGAGAAAAGTAGCACGGGGCAGGAACCATTATTGAGTGGCTACTGCATCTTAGATATTTTAGTCATTTTGTCTGATCCCCAGCACAACTAACTGAGATGGTTGAGCTAAGTAGCCCAAGTGTACACAGTGTGTCATTTATTCTACTCTGGAATCATCTGATCTGGAGCCATTGAAATCCCTGCACACTCAAAGCTCTTTCCCTGGGCACACAAGGGGGCAGGAAGCCTTGGTATCAAGGGGCAGTGTCATAAGCTGAGACCATTGGAAGAAAGGCACACTTACTCAAATTCAGGTTCAAAGGCACGAAGTGATTCTGCCTCACTTCCTCAAAGACTCTCATGCTCCAGAAACATGCCTGACTTTTCTCAATCAGTCAACATGATTTTCCTAGGCTGCCAATCCCAGGAAAATAACAGGCTTGTGAGTACCCATGACTGACCTTCTCAGTGCTTACCAGAGTGCTTAAATTTCTTTTCTTTTTTTTAGGGGGGGTAGGGGAATCACTGTTTTAAAAAAAATAACTGTTTTCATGGAATTTCAGAATATATAAATGCAAAATAAATTATAAAGTATCTAAGGCAGAACAGAAAACACACACCGGTGCTCTGAGGTAATCGGCCCATATCATCCAGCCATGGGAGAGGCTCTCTTGGTTTCCTCACTCCCTCCTCTAATTCTAAGATTCCAATTCTAAGAAGCCAAATGAAGTAGATCTGTGTGTGATAAAAATATGCCAGGTTTAGTGATAAGTACCACATTTCATCAGGCCACTTGAGTTCCCTGACTGTCCTACTGGTTGGGCAATTCGTACATATCATTGACATATTTCTGCATTGTAGATATTGCCCTCATTTCCTAAATCTTTATTAATACTAACTTCCCAACTATCCCTCTTAAGTACTAATAGTCTCAACAGAGACATTGTCTTGTCAGAGCATAGTGGCACACTCCTATAATTCCACTATTTGGAAGGCTGAGACAGGAGAATCTCAAATTCAAGACCAGCCTCTACAACTCAGTAAAACCTTGTTTCAAGATAAAAAAGTAAAATAGAGCTTGGGTGTAGTTCAGAGACTGAACACCCCTGGGTTTAATCCCAGTATTCCCCCAGCCCCCCCAAAAAGATAGAGAGATAAAATGAGAGGGAAGTGAGAGAAGCTGTCTTTTAAAGTACTCTAGATAATCTTTCTTTCATGAAAGAAATTTCAACTAGTTCTTCTAGAGCCAAAAAAATAGTTCTCACTCTCTTAGGAATTTTGATTACCATCCTCTTAGTAATGCTTCTCAAAGTAACCCAATACAATGTCCTGAAACCTCTTGCTAACTCATTTTCCCAGACTCTTAAGAGAAGAAAACTCATTCCAAGACTTTTCAAAATAAGTTTAACCCCACAAAAGCCTGGTTTCCAGTTCTGTCTGAGGTATGAGGGTGAGATAGAGAAGGGCCAGGGGTCATCATCTGCTCCGTCAGGGGACTCCAAGGTATTTACACTCCTTCAGCTGTGCTCCCTGGGCCTTCAGCAGATCAACTCAACCTCTTGCCAAGCACTTCCATGTCTGATTGTCCCAGCAGTACTCTCAGACCCAGAGCTGGTCCCCTATCCCTTCACCCTCCTCTGGTTTCCTGGCTTGCTTCTTCTGTGGGCTTCCATCTCCTAGCCTTGCCCTCCCTGCACCCTCTGCAGACTTGCACAAGTGCCAACATGGCAAGTTCATAGTCCCATAAACAGTGGACTGATGAAGGGAGTGTGCAGTTTCTAAATCTAATAAACCAAACTTTGGATTGACCCTCCTGACCAGAAGTACATTGGGTTTTCTCTAACACATTGCACTGCACTTACCTGGTTTCAAAATTTTGTTAATGTATACTAACATCACTACATTATAAAGGGCATGTGACATTTTGGGTGTGCATATGGACAGAGATAAGATGTTCATGATCTATAAATTAAAAATGAAACTGATATACATGGAGTGGGCTGTAGCTTGGAGGTAGAATCCCTTTGGGTTCAATACTCAGTAACACACACACACACACACACACACACACACACACACACACACACACGAATAGAAAAAATATTTGCAAATAATGCAACTGAAAAAGGGCTAATGTCTAAAATATATAAGGAGACTGGCATGGTGGCAAAGACCTGTAATCCTAGTACTTGGGAGGCTGAGACAAAAGGATCACAGTTTCATGGCTAGTCTCAGCAACTTAGTGAGGCACTCTGCAACTTATTTAAATCTTATTTTAAAATAAAAAAATTAAATATGGCTGGGGGTGTAGCTCAGAGGCATGCTGCCTCTGAATTCAATCCCGAGTACCACAATAAATTAATCAATTAATAAATAAAATAAAATATGTAAGAAACTCACACAACTCATAGCCAAAAAACAAAACAAAACAAAAACAGGTTAATAAAATGAACAAAGGACTTGAATAGACATTATTCCAAGGGCTGAGGAAAGGAAACCAGAACCCATCCCCTGAATAGGTTGGAAGATTAGGTACCTGTTTATGACTTTCTCTGAGAGATCTCAAGGTTGTTTTTGAGTAAGAGATGAATTGAGCCCTTGAACACCATCACGGCTGAGTGGATCTTGGAATTCACGAGAAATTCTCAAATATCTGAGAATAGGTTCTCCAGGACAGGAGAACACACAAAATTATCAACAAAATGTGAAAAAATATTCAACATCACTATTCATCAGATAAATGCAAATCAAAGGCACAATGAGGTGCCACATACTTGTTAGGATGGCTATCACTAGAAAGACAAGAGATATGGCAGGGGAGTCGAGTAAAGAGAATTCTTCTGCACTGTCTGTTGTAGTAATGACAGGCTTAGACTTTGTGGAAAACAGTACAAATGTTTGTAAAGAAATTTAAAATGAAGCTGGGCATGGTGGCGCATGCTTGTAATCCCAGCATTTGGGAGGCTGAGACTGGAGGATCCGGGTTCACGGCCAACCTCAGCTGCTTAGTGAGACCCTCCACAACTTAGTGAGACCCTGTTTCAAAATAAAGAATAAAAAATAGGGCTGGAGGTACAGCTTGGAGGTAGAATGCCCCCAGGTTCCAGCCCCAGTACTGAAAAAAAAAAAAAAGAAATTAAAAATGGAGTTACCATATGATTTAGCAATCCTACTTCTGGATATATATTCAAAGGAAATAAACTCAGTATCTCAGAGATATCTGTACCTTCATGTTTGTGGTAAATGTACACAGTGGAATATGATTATTATCAAAAGGAGGGAGATCCTCCCATTTACAACAACATGGGCAATCCTTTGGGGAAAAAGCCAGATAAACACAAAAGACAAATGACATAGGATCTTATCTCACTTGTACACAAAATATAAAAGTATAACTCATAGAAGCAGAAGGAATAATGGTTGTTTCCGGGAGGTGGGATGAGGAAAATGACATGTTGGTAAAAGGAAACAAACATCTCATCATGTGATAAACATGTGTTGGGATGTAATGTAAAGCACAGGTAGGGAGGATTGTCTTCATTAACTTCACTATGATAATCATTACACAGTGTACACATATATGAAATCATCAATTTGTGCACCTTGAATATATTTCATCTTTGTTAAATTAAATGTTAAGAATATGCCATAAGATGACTCCAAATTTTTTAGAAAGTCTAATATTCTTAAGTTTCTTGGCAAACAAGACATTTTACACTTAGAATGTGCAAACTCTGTTAAGGATCAAGTCACTTTTCCCTAGCAAATGTAAACATTAAGGTTGTTCACCATAGTTTCTATCTTGGGCAAGGGGAAGACAGATTATAAGGAAAAGAATGGGCTGTCCTGGAAAACCTATTCTCAGATATTTGAGAATTTTTCATGAATTCCCAGATCCACTCAGCTGTGATGGTGTTCGAGGGCTCAGTTCATCTCTTACTCAAAAACAACCTTGAGAACTCTCAGAGAAAGTCATAAACAGGTACCTAATCTTCCAACCTATTCAGGGGATGGGTTCTGGTTTCCTTTCCTCAGCCCTAGTCTAAGCATAGACTTCTACTTCCAGTGCTTGTGTTTGTGTTAGCCCAAAATAGCCACAGCCACAGTATAACCTTTTGCTCAAAACATATTTGCATAGAAAAAAATTCTATTACTGCCAATGACTGCAGATCAATTACCCCTCTTCCCTGGCATTTTGTTTTGACCCCTTTCCCTGTGGTCTGCATCATGGAATATCAGCCAATTTTCAATAAAAGGAGAAAAGAGATTGAATTATAAAGTTGGGAGTCTCTAATTTTTATTTTTTGGTTGATATGTATGAACAAATATAAGCAAGTTTTTCTCTTTAAAGTCAGTCTTCACAGCATGTGTACAAAGCATTGTCCACAAAACTTCATAGAAGATAGTGGCCAATGGTTTATGTACTTAGAGATTTCATTGAGCTATTAAATATCTGTTTTCTTTTCCTCTGAGACCAACTTAAAGTTCACTTGCATTTAAGAAAAACTATCCCCTCTTATTTGTATATGATTTATGTGGTTTGAATGTAGTAGTCATTAGAACTCAACATAGTAATTAGTTTTTAAAATATTCAGGATGATGCAGCTTTGTAGATTTTATGTCTATATTTTATTATCCAATTGCTTTTGAATATAGATGCTTTTGATTATGACATTGAAAACTTTAAAATATCTGGAAGTCATGTACAGTGTGTGTGTGTGTGTGTGTGTGTGTGTGTGTGTGTATTTGAACATTCTTTTAAAGTTTCCATAACCACAAATGCTGAAAATGTAAGGTGATATAAATTAATGTAAATACTGGGTCATGATTTGTGGTTTGTTCCTTGGTAGGCTGAAATGCTGCTGAAAGCTACTTCTCTCTCAGCAGGAGCTCATGCCCATTTAGTTTCTTGTCTATGGTGCCCTGTACAGAGATCCACAGATCTAGCCCTCCATCACCACGCAGCAGACAATGGAAGGTCAACATCCATTATGTGCAAGGGTCACTGGTTTGAGTTCCTGCTCGAAAAGCAAGACTTGGGCCTTCTCCTAAGACCCCCAAATCTAGCAAGAAATTCAGCATAATAAGTAGCTATTACCATCAAGAAAACTGCAAGGAGGGAATTTACCCAGGTGGGATGGAGAGAGGACAGGAGAGGAGAAATAAAAGCAATTGGAAGAAAGGAGACAACCAGGGAAGGAAAATGACTGACTATAACTTTAAATCTAAAAACTCCACCATGGTCCTTACCTTCACTCTGAAGGTCTTTTTCATTCAGACCTAAAATCCTTAAAGGTCCAGTCAATAAAAGATTCAGTAAATATTAGATAACTCTACATTCAGCTAATTGGTGCATATATTTTGTTAGCCTACATAATGTATATTAAACTGATAAACGAAATCTAGGCCTAAATTCTTAAAAGGTCCAGTAAATCAATGGAAGTCAGCCCACCTCCTCACATGCTCACCGTTTGCCTATACTCCCAAGGGTGTGTGTGTGTGTGTGTGTGTGTGTCTTCCTGTTTCACTCTGGAGGTGGCCCACCTTCTCCATTGAATGTGCACTTCTTACTTTCCTAAATAAACCTCTATCTCTCTGACTGGCACTTGCTGAAATTCTTTTCTACCACATAAGTCAAGGACCCCACAGGGGTCCTTGAGGAATATACCCTTCTCCCATGACAGGATAAGGGGGAAATGAGAGAAATTTTGACAGTGGGGATAAATCCTGATTGGGGTCCTAAAGACCATACAAAAGATCACCATGAGGACAAGATGGAAACAAAACGTTTTTATATTGGAATGGCAGGGAGACTGAAAGGAAGATGGGGTGCATATCTGTGGTTGAGTGAAGGGTTGCTATGCATGAATGGGCAATATTTGCTGGAAATTTTAGGATGTGAAATCAAACAGTGATCTGTAAGGAAGTCATCACCTTCTATTGAGTTATTATCTTAAGCCCATAGCTTTGTTTTTTCTACTTGTTACTTAGGAAGATAATCTCAAAAGAAGCTCTCCTGTGATTGGCAATTCTGGCTCTCTTTCTTTTTTTTTTTTTTTTTTTTTTTTTGCGGTACTAGGGATTGAACTCAGGGGCATTCTACCTCCGAGCTACACCCCCAGCCCTATTTTGTATTCTTTATTTTGAAACCGGGTCTCACTAAGTTGCGGAGTGCCTCACTAGGTAGCTGAGGCTGGCCGCGAACCCTGATCCTCCGGTCTCAGCCTCCCAAATGCTGGGATTACAAGCGTGCGCCACCACGCCCGGCTTCTGGCTCTCTTTCTAAAAATATCATTCCAGGGAATCGAGTGGCTAGTATTTGATCCAAAGCACGAATACATCCATAAAACAGGGAGCTGAGCCACATGTATTTGATAATCAACTCTAAAACTCATCCTCAGCATCTAATATTATATGTGACACTTAATAAACACTTAAAATATCTTTTGCATTCAGAATTGTTTCTGGAGATTAATGATGTGAAAGGTATAGCTTGCTCAGAATGGTATCTGTACTCCTGGGTCATGTGTTTCCCTAATGTCTGTCAGCCGCATGCAGTCAGCCATGTTCAGGGATGACAGAGTACTTTGTGGAGGCTTCAGGCACTTCCATAAGTGAAAATGTAAATGATAGTCAACTAGAGATGATTTCCTAAACCCTTTCTAGGATCACTAAAACAGAGCAAAACTAGCTGCCGAGTAACTTTAGGCTCCCAGTGCAAAGTTATGAAGACATGGCCAAAGGATCTTCACTGGCATAGAGACAATCAGATGGAGAGCTTTGCTGCATGGACAAGCAGGATGCAACAAGTTCTGCTTCTGGAGTTCCATATCTGCAGAGGTGGGGACTCTGCCCAGGCACCTGTGCCTTCTAGATCATGTATTATGTCTTAGTCCATTCTAATATTGCTTTTAGAAATGGGAATGTTCACTTGCATCTGGAAGAGGAAGGGAGTGAAGTCTATCGGATGTCTGTTCTATACCAAGCCTTGTGTGAGGTTCTTAGGTGACATAGGGATTTTCACTCAATGAAAGAACATGGTGGGATTTGGGCACACCCCAGTGTGCAGGCTCATAGACTCTGGCCACTCTGGGAATCCTGCCTCCATCCCCATGAAAGACAAGCTGGTTCCCAGGGTCAGGACCATGATGATTACAATGATCAGCGATAGTCATTATTGTTTTGTACTATAAATAAAAAGCAAACAAAGCTCAATGAGTTTTTTTTTCTAAAGTTTTGGTGGTACACAAAACTTTAAACTCTGTGCATATAAAGCACCATGAATTTAGGTAAATCAGAAGCCATAGTGGATCTCCCAGTAATTACCTGTTATAGGACAGAGAGGAGAGACTACAATATCAGTCCAGGTTAGTTCTCATTTTCCTCCTTAATCCTTATTTCTTGATCAGGTAGTAAAACTGAGCTGAAAGGATAGTGGAGAAGAATATCTTCCCCACCACATACAAATACCCTCTTGCTCATGCACTTTCATGTGGATGCACTCAAACACAGTTTGCTCTGGTGGAACTCAACATAGTCTAGCTTTATGAGGAAGATTCAGACTCCCCATGTGCACTCAGAGAAATGACAAGAAGCCATGTATGAATCTTCCATATTGTTACAGATAAGGAAATTGGGGCTGAAAAACCTGGATTCAGAAATGATGAATGGTATCAAGACAATATGCTGTGACATGAAAAATCTATTATTAGCATCCAGCCAGCCTTTGCTTTTGAATTACCTACTATGTGCCTTTCTTTATCTGGGTGTGGGGACTATAAATCCAAGGCTCTCAAGCTCCTAGGAATCACATCTACCAGGAATGACAGAATGCAAAGCCATATGCGCAGACTAAAAAAAAAGCCATGACTCAAAGGAAATGCCCCAGGTTCTGTGGGAACATGCAAAGGCAGAGAGGGAGCCAGATTACTCACAGGAATTCTCCAAGTACTCTGAAATGCTGAGTGAGCACATGGTTTTCTCATGGACCATCTTTTTTCTAGCATCCTTCCCTCCATCAACACCAAATTTGCTGTGCCCTACCAAGCCTGTGCTAGTCTAACTGGTCTGTGGAGCAACCTCCTTTGTATCAATATAATGAAGTCCAAAGCTAGTTCTGTATTTTTGAATCTTATTTCACCCTATTTGTTGCCCATATTTCCAGAAATCCCGTGCCAGTATCCTATGTTCCATCCACCAAAAATCTGCATCTTTGTAAGCTTTATTATTTTCCCCCAACTATTCCTTGCTCAAAGAAAGTGTTGCTAAAAGCCTGTCAGATGAATAAATGCACTTCAAAAGACCTGTGCATAGCAGGAAACTTTTCCTACTTTTCCACGATGTCATGTATTTGTCCACTTATGGTAAAGTTGAAAGAGACACAAGTGTTCTTATCTTGAAGGAAAAGTAAAGTAACTACATTTTGGTTCTCCTAATATTTAGCGAAGATATTTGGAGCTCTCTAAGAAATCCTAATTGGAAATATTGTAGTTCAGAGAAAAATGATAAATATGGTAAAATCTACAGGATGTTTATTTAATTCACCATTTATGGAGACACAACCCATTTTTTTTGTATCTTATACCCCTTGCAATGACAGAATCATCATAGAGTTCCAAGACAGTGTCCCAGTTCAAATGTAAGATTGTGTGCCTGAGGGAGGACAGAGTGGTAGTTTCAAACCAATGTGTCTAGGTCAGATGACGCCAATGACCTGGGAGACCCTGGACAGATCAAATGCCCATTGCATTACCTCCTTTGTGCAAAACTTTTATCATCACAGTATCTACTTCATAAAACAGGGTTTAAGCTATATGAAATATTTTATGAATATCTTGACTATAATATTCATAAATGTTATCTATGATTGTGGTTATGATTTTGATTTGCTCACTCTAGAGCTACATTTTTCAGGAATTCCATCAGGAATCAAATAGTGCCCTCCCCCCACACACACATCATCGCATCATTGTCAACTAGTGGGCTTGGGCATGTTCCTCTGCATCATTATTTTTGTCATTGTTAAATGACTCTGAGAAGATCTCTATTAATGCAGCACTATATTAAATACCTGCATTTGTACTACAGGGAATTGGAGAGAAGCAAGTGTGGGGTTGACCACTGAAACAGCTGCATGGAAAGCCAGTCTCATTACCAATTGTTATCAATTGAGCATATACAATTTGCTAGGTAGACAGCAGCCTGTAAGGACCCTCAAAGATCATTCCTTATCTCAAGTTCAAATTTTTGTCTAGTAGATGAGAAGCTTGGGAATGGATGCATTTCTGGAAGTCACAGGTTTACACAGAAAGGAACCTGAGATTTTACTTACTTTTGTATTTGGTAAACAAAATTTTGCCTAAAATTTCACACTTGCTAGATATTAATTCAATTACAGTTGGATTCTGTTCTAACCCAAGAAAGGCCCAAATAACTCCCCCACCACTTCCTTGGGTCAGGGTGGGATTGAAAATAGAGCAAGCTATGAAACAGAGAAGGCCATCTGATCCTCTTGTATTTAATCTAGAAAACTCCTTGTAGTGGGAAAAAAAAGAAAGTCATTTAAGCCAAAGTTTAGAATGAGATATTTCAATTCCAATTCACTTTGAATTGTAGAATTACAGCTCATGCTTTTTTTTTTTTTTTTTTTTTTTTTTTTTTTTTTTTTGCGGTACTGGGGATTGAACTCAGGGGCATTCTACCTCCAAGCTATACCCCCAGCCCTATTTTTTATTCTTTATTTTGAAACATGGTCTCACTAAGTTGCGGAGTGCCTCACTAGGTAGCTGAGGCTGGCCGTGAACCTGGATCCTCAGGTCTCAGCCTCCCAAATGCTGGGATTACAAGAGTGCACCACCACGCCCAACACAGCTCATGTTTTAAATACCCCTCTTCATCTTTATTTCTGATTAGTAAAATTTCTAATTAGCCATGTTTTTCTTTCTAAAGAATACTGAGGCCGGGCGTGGTGGCGCACGCTTGTAATCCCAGCATTCGTGAGGCTGA